>VTPC01090244.1:594125-698961 GCA_011009095.1 Ignelater luminosus | reverse complement strand
TTCAACTATGCTTTATGGATTCCTTAAAGAAATCTACATAATTAAACTTATTTGCCAAACGTAATATTCTGATTATTGGAAAATTCGTTTCACAATATTATTCGAAAAATACAGCTCTTGGCAAAGTTAAATTTCAATAAGATTATTTAATAGTATATTTAAGTTTAAAACAAATTAAATAAAACTCAAGGAATCGCAATAAAGTTTAAGCTACAAGAAATATCCTTTAAATAAATAAAATCTTTATCACTTAAACCATTCTTACGAACATACAATAAATGTATTTAACTTTTTAAATTCGAGTTTGTAAAAAACGATCCAAAATTACAGAAACTACAGCGCTGTAATTTTGGAACGGGAAATCTGGAACATAATTACAAAAAAACAACCCCTCTTAAACCCACGCTTCCTAAGTTCTCTGATTTCTTTCTCGATTCTTTAGTTTATAATAAAAAGAGATTTTAATAAGGCAACCTTAACCAAGCAGTTGAGGTATTCATAACTTCCTAAAAAAATGCATTTAAGTAAACTGGATAAAACAACTATTATAAGGATTTAATTTAATTTAATGATTTAAACATAATTTTTAAAATTTTTAAATTTAACGACGAACATGTTGAGATGGTAGAGCGTACAACAGTTGCGTCAGCCCCGCATCCTTGAACGGAAGTAAGACCCTACTACGTCAAACGATGTGATTAGGAATAGAACGGAATCTTTAAAACAAACTTTACGAAGCGGCCCTCAAGGTATCAGGGGCGGAAACAAGCTAAATAAAACCAAAGACAATCTCCTACGAGACCTAAAAAAGCAAGAACACAATTCGCTTACCCTCGCTTGTTTGAGGCTTAGTACAAAATCAAGAAAATTGTATACAACATCAAGATGCAAAGCATCAACGACGATTATCGTCCTGCTGAATTAAAAACCTTAACTAAAAAAGAGACGACTTGGGGATATAATTTCTGATAACCCACATTATGTTATAATTTTTCCACATTATACTTCTAAAGACACCAGTTTATCTAGGAATTAATACAATCTAACAGAAGGTTACAGTCACGTAATGTAACCTTTATAGTAAACATAGTAATAACTTGCTCTTTCTAACATGCAAAGTAAATAATTAAAAACACAACTTTAGGCTGTACTACATGTTTTGCTTTTATTCAGCCAAATTCTCAATCGATTCTAATGCGTCATTAAATTTAAACAGTAGAAGCGTGTACAAGTGCGGGATGATTACCTAACTTACAGTTATAGAAACGGTGAAAATTCAGAGTGATTTTCTTTGCATCCTTTTCAACCCCTTTATTCAGTTTGTTGGACGCGATATAAACAAGTGAGCATCTTAAGGATGGATATTAAACTCGAGAATTTGCGGCATCACAAAAGTTATTTTTTATAGACAATTTAATGTAATCTAAGGCAGATCGGTATCTTCCAAAACAAAAACTTGGATGTTTATTTGCAAGTTATCTGATTAACGTAGTTCTATTAGCAATTCATTGTTATCACTAATTGCTTCGTCATTAAAACTTCAAGAGTTACCTCATTTCTTATTCTAGCATTTACATCTTTTCCATTATCGATATCCCATCTTCAGTCATTTGGCTTGTCTGATTGTTCTCGTTATTGTGTGTAAAACTTTTTTGTTTCTTCTTTTGTCTTTTATTTGGATCACAAAGAGGTTTACATGGTTTTTAATTGTAAAACAAGAATCCGTTCTACATATTAGAATACACTTTTCTGAGTCATCGTGTATAACAAAAATTAAAATAAAACCATTATAACGATAAAAAATAATGTAAAGAATTATAGTCGCTGTTAATTATATTCAATGCAGTACTGATGGTTTATCTCTCTATGTATAAATTACATTCGCGATTCTAACAAGAGGGAAGTCATGACCCTCCTTGACCTTCCTTGAGCGTATCCCTGTTTATAAGTTAATTAGTGGTAATTAATAAAATATAATCTTAAGTAAGTTAAAGGCGTAAGTGTACGAGAAAGTGCATTTATATCTGTAAAGAGAATGGAAAACTATATATGCATACATATATGTAATACTTCCTAATTAATAAAATAAGATAATAAAATAAATAATGTTTTAGGAGCTAAACTAAATCTAGTTGTGTATTAGAAAGTCCCACATCTATTGTTTAGAGCATTAGATAAAATAATCGTGAAAATAAAAAATATAATAATATTTCAAAATTACAAATAGCATCATAATGATTTCAGAAGATTCTCAGATAAATTTCTGTAATAAATAATTGGGATTATTTAATACAGTCTGAGCGAACGAGGGTATTAAAATTTCTGGTGTTGCAATGCATACGCAAGATATGTTTCATAATGCGATTGTTTTATAAATGCAAGCTTTACCGCAGTCGTTACCAGTTTTGAATATCGATATCGCGTTGAATTTTCCCAAGTTTTTCATTTATATTATGTATTCATACGTAATAAATATTCAAACTGAAATTACGTTAAATATTTTCAAATGGAGTAAATTCTTTTGAAAGAGAATGTTTGTTGCAAGGTCCGCCGGCTTGCTGGAAACCTTAGACCCTAAGGTGCTCAAACTCAAGGTTTTTTCAGAGTGAATGTAGACAGCCAGGGAAAATACCACAAAGTGGGGTTTAGTTTTCTCTAAAGGCCCCCACTGGAACATTTCATTTAAGAAACCGCCTTTGTTAAGTCGCGATTCAGTCAGTGTGAGCACGAGTTTCCCCCGCAATTGCCGCCGCGTATTTCTCGTTATCACACTCGAGGAGATTGTCGATCTATAATTTATATTTAATAAGAATGTGGTTTTAGCTCCTGCGTGTGATTTTGTGGATTACAATAGAAAAAATGGCATTTTTTGCGGGTGTCGTGTTGTTGATGTTAGCCAGTTCAGGTGAGTTATAGTGAAATTAAGTGTTTTACCGCGGATTTTATTTGAATTCGGATTGTTGTGTGTTGATGCAAAACGGTGTGTGTGTATAGAATACTTTACACACTTTGGACACATGCACTGTATTATAATATACTATTGGGACTATTTCGTCAAAAAAAATCGTTAAGTATTTCAACACATAAACTCAAGTTTGAAGAGGCGCGTTTGCAACAATTTTGAAATCGATACATGCGCATACATTCTTTACATTCACGCGCGCGCATTACAGTAGTTAATCGCGTTTAAAAAGTGTCACTTTAATTTATAATAATATCAATTAATAAGCAATATAGTAATATAAAAACAACGAATAAAAATGTTCGTAACGGTATTAGAAAAACTATTACACGCTCTTTTAATACTAGTACTTTCGATAACATTCTCTTTGATGTGTGTTTGTTAGAAAACAAGGTCGCTCTTAAGATTTCGCATGTGTGCCAATGCTGTTCTGTTCTGTTAAATCGGTATTACATATCCTCCCACAGGATTATTAGTATGATACTTTACAAATTTTTTGATTTTAGGCGGAAACATCAATTCTAAAACACAAAAGTAGATGGCCATGACTATTAATATTAATATATTATTTCGTCTTTTTTTATAGTCCCTGACATTTGTCTATAATAGCTGGTTTAAGTCCGCAGGCCTATAGTACGTAGGAATTTAAAACAATCGTGTATCGAATGAATTCTCGTATGAATTTGGTTCGAAAGTTGCATATATTTTTGCAATTTGACATATAAAAATTGCGTCATGATTAAGATACAAATGATTTTATTTGGAATTGTCGGTGTTTTAGTGTTTCCGGTGTTGTAGTCACTTATGATAAATTCAAATGTAAATGCTTTCAAAATCTCTCTCTCGAAATTAGATATCGTTGCAACGGTCTTGTTATAATAGCAAATTTAGTAGTAGTAGGTGTATTAGATAACTTTAGAAAAGTTTTATAGTATTGAGGTCAGTATTTCTAATGTTTTGCTAGCAAATTCTCTCGTATCAGGTATTGGTGGTAGAACGTTTTCACGCAACTTCAGGTGTTTATGTTTGAGAAATTGGTCTGAACTTTCGCATAATTGAGTTGCAACTGGATCTTTTTTTTTCTTATTTCTATGCTTCAGATCACATAAGTTTGATTACGCAATTTTAAACGAAATAACTATTCACTTTAACGTGAAATAATTCTATTTGAGAAGTAAGCAATGTTTTTGTTTTATTTTTATTTTTACTTAAATAAAAATTTAATTAGTTTCTACAATCACAAAAAGAAAATGAAATTATCAGTAACAGATTTTCTTCAAGTAAAAGTACTTAGTCACTTAAAAAACCATCGCATATTTTCTACATCTATTTTTTGTTTGATTGAAAATGAGATTGTACTCGTAAGGCTTTTTACTTCTACTTTTCGCATTATAACGTAAACATTGATATTCCATAATCTAATATATTACGCCTCTTTTCGAAGAGATTTGAAAAAATTAGACGGTCTTATAGAAAGTTTACCTTCAACTTCATGATGAACAAAGATTTTAGTTTTTTTTCTGACTTTCAGAAATGATCAATCATGTTAATTGCTACGTACTTTTTATAACAAAGTACAAACTATTAATTAAATGCTTTTGTTTTTCCAAACCATCTATAAATAATATCCAAAAATTACATTAATGGCTCGGTATTTCCGAATTTTAGAAACCTAATAATAGTAATGACACCTAAAAAGCTTAATAATAAAATCCAGCAATTTAATTACAACTATTTTTTAATTTTTCATTCTCCTTGAATATAATGCATTGTTTTATATACATTCTCTACTTTAAATAAATATTGTGAAAACTAAAAAATGTTAATATATTCAAAATGCTCCGTAATAAATGAAAAATTAGGAATGAAATTTGTTTTTATTATTTATTACGACCGGAAAATATTATTATGCCTAAATTTTCTATTTTTAATGTTGTGATTTTGAGGTATTTAAATATGGATCATGAAATCGACATTTTTTAAGTAACAAACAAAAGCATTTTTTCAGGAAAGAAATTAAGCACTGATGAAATTCTAGTTGAGGAATAAAAGAAACTGTATATTGACGATTTCTTATTTTGCTAATCACGAACAAATTTTACTCAGAATGTTTGTCTTATCCTCTTATCAAACATAGTAATTCGTTATTTTCTAATAATTTTCATATGTACAGTCGAACCTTGATAACTCAACCTCAAAGAAAGACAAAACGCGTCAAGTTATCAAAAATCCTAACTAATCGAATATAAGTTGGTCTTTTGCGATAAGAAACGCAAGAAATATCAGATACTTAATAAGTGGCTTCTCAATATGGCGTAAAGCTTTTAGTTTTACTCACTAACGTGAGAATCGGCAAAACGAGATAATTTTCCTAGTTAAGAAAACAAATTTGCTTTTAGTTCTTTAAATTTCCTCTAACCCATCAATTAGATAACATCAAGTGAGTTTGTCATAAAAAAAAACCTTTATTTACAGTGTCAAACAAAATATACTTTAAGATTCAGCAATCCTTACCAAAACATTTATAGTAAGCCTTCAGACATAAATTATGGCCTAATGGGATTTTGGAAGACAAACCAAGAGATCTAACAAAATATGTCAAAAGATACCCAAATTATAAAATCCGGAATTTTAGACTTGATCTATAATATTAAGCTTTTAAAGGAAGAAAGAGATTTTTCAGCCCAAAACAAGGTTAACAATGACATTAGTCAACTATTTGTTGGACAACATATCAACGAGCAAACTCTATATGCAATTTTTCTTGGTATTTTTTCTGATAGAAATTACAGCAATTTTGTAAATTCGTTACAGCAATTTTGTAGACAAGAAGAACTTCGTCCAATTTACAATGGTCTTTAGGAAGGATTCTGTTGTTTTTACCATTTCATTCTAATGATCAGCCTCAGCGCAAAACTTGTTTATTGCAATCAATAATATATAAAAATATAAAATTATATACATACATACCTACAGCAGTTGTAAAAAATCAATTTATACTAGAACTGTCTGAATAAACCAACTGTTGTAGTGCTGATAGTAGCGGCTACTACAAGTACAGTATGAAACTTACCTGATTTTTAATTCTTAATTCTTCTGTTTCCTTCTAAATAATGTCTGTCGCAAAAACAATCCAACTTTTGAAAAATAACAGAAAAACTGTAGCATCATCTATATAGAACTTTTGCAATTGGTAAATGTCAATATGTAAAGTTGGTTAGACAGTGAAGAATGAATTTCAAACAAAAAGTCAACATTAAATTTCGTTTTAGACTTGGTTCAACATTTGCCGAGACTTATGCGTACAAACAGCAAAACAAAACATTAACGACGAAACGAAACTATCTGTTGCACGATAACGTACCAGCTGCTACGACTACTATAACTTCAATTTTGGCACATTGAAATGACATCGTAAAACCATTTGAATATTTGATAATAAATAAAAATAATACAATTGCCTATATTTGATTATTTTCAAAACGTTTGGTTATTTTTGCGACAGACGTATTAACACAATCAATCTAAAGGAAATCTTTGGAAATTAATATTAAATAAGTCTGACTTACTTTGTGATTACACTTTCTCCTTAAGACTGGACGCATCTGCATGCAAGACTCATCAGTCTAAAATAGGTTTGAACAAAGAACAATAAGACAGTCTTGGGCAATGTTAAACAGTTATCTTCGTGTTTGACAGTGACAAATGTTTTGGTAAATTGTTATTGAATTTCGTTTTCTCATATTGTATTGAATGTTGTAAAAATCTTCCTTCTTCTTTCTTAGTGTACTACGTGGTATGTTGCACAAAAAAAAACCAAAATCTCATTTTAACGAATGCCAACCAAGGCAAGGCTTCTTTTCGTATTTTGTAACACAAACAAAACGGTCTCCTCACACCGACAAAAGAATACTAGCGCAATTAGGCAGTTCAGTTTTAACCTAGACCAGAGGCAAGACAACACAATTGTATTATTATTTGATACATAAACTTGAAAAGATTTCAGATTCTAGATTAGCTAATCAAAAAATTTAATGGGCATAAAACCCACCAACTGATGTAGATCTGATAACGCTCCACACTGACACTAAGAGCTTCCTCGCCGGGAATATTCTCGGTTTCCCGCCAGTTCAGCAGGCCCCTGAGAATACCCTTAGATAAAATGTCTAATATAGTTTCAAACAGTTTGTCTTGAAGCAGAATGCAGTGTTGCTTCTACGTAATAAAAAGCAAAGTATTACATAACGTACAACGAAAGTATAAAATAGAAAATCTTAGCATCTACTAAATGTCAACACTAGATTTTCTTTCATTTTTTTATTATTTTAAGATTTTTTTCCAATTTCGGGCAGTTTGACCATTCAAAATCCTCTATTTAGCATGTCAACTCTTTCTCTTGCTACATTTCCAGACAATGTAGACTTTTCACATGAAAAATATAGAACCAAATACTAATATAAGAATGATATGTACATATATACCACTATATAGCCTAAAGATACTCTAAATCATATCAGTTCCTTTTTTAATTGGTTAAATTTATTATTATTACTTTCTTTATTTATTTTATTATCTTTTACGTAATAAGAGCCGCTTCTAATTGCTGTTAACATATTTTATAAAAGCTTTTGTTCTGGCCTCATTTGTTTTCACTTTTTAATTCGTTGCTGTTCCAAAAGTAGACTACACCTATAATATAAACAAACACGATGACGATACATACATAGCAACATATGTTAAGTTTCTAGAATTTAAACAGAGAAACTTTTCTCTAGTAAATTTTAACCAATATACAATCGAAAGTAATAACAAGATCCTATCACTAAGAATTTTATCTGTTTGCTGATAGAATCTGGACTGCATAAAATACAAATTACACGGTTAATAAAATTTATTTAGAAAAATAGTCGACCTTGTGGAATTCTTTAATAAAGTAATATATTACTTATAATTGGTGTAATTACTGATTTGGATAAGGATAACGAAGCGCTTCCTAATTTGAATTTAATAAGAAAGTTAAAGAGCGCGTAGGCATATTAAGCGGTAGCGCAATTTAGGTTCTCCGATTGAATCATGTAAAAGTTTTTTCGTGCTCCAAGTAAGATATTTTAGCTAGGTACTGTAGGTGTGCAAATCTTGTGCATATATCGTGTGGATTGTCTTATTTCAACCATAAAATACTGTAGGTGGTACCTTTATCTTGAATGATGCTTCGAGTGTCTTAGAGGATAAATTGCGCCAATTTGACTCGATTACGTGTTAGATAACATTCTCCTTGTTAGCATAACTGTATTTAAAACAACAGATAAAAAACTCATTTGTAAAAATTTCAGTTTTTTGTTTCTTGAGCGGTAAGAACTGGAATTGAAAAATTATAAAATATAAAGTCGTTGGACTGCATTTCACGCGGGTGCTGAACGACCTTGGAACGGTATTTCTATTTCAAACAGTAAACAGTGTGAACTTGTAAGAAATCTAGTTAATATTTCGCTGAAAAGTATATTTACAACGAGTGATCAAATAAAAGTAAAAATAATAAAACGAAACAAGATGCTAATATCCACAACCAATTATGGTTAGGTAGAAATCACTTCCTGATTGTCATAAAAAAACAAAGCGAAGTTAAGTGCAAAAACCACTCGATTAACATCAATCATCTTGGTTACAACACTATAAACGGAACATAGAATAATGGGACATTTATGCGAGTCGTTCCATATATTGTTAGCAACCTATAAATGGAGGTAGTAGTGATCGTTCTGATTCTATTTATATTCAAAATTATTTAAAAAAGAGCAAACATTTATAGCCGCCCAGTTTATAAGTCCGTCCGTTTGATATTAAATTATATTTTAATGTTTAAAGAAGTTCCTTCTGAGAAAATGGGTAGGTTCTATAAAATATAGGTTACCTTGACAGTTTGCTCTATTTCGAATTCAGGGTGTGTCTTGTAAATTTAATTTCCACGTGTTGCATGGAACGTACGACTGAAATATGGTACTGGTTATAAGACGCTTTTGATGAACGTTATAAACGGATCTCTACCTGGTGAAGGTCATCAGATTCGACAAGTAATTACCAAATTATTAATGGCGAGATGTAGGAGTGCCAAAAACTACTTAATTTGTATTAAAAAAGAGTGACGTTTGTTTTTATAATGGTAACTACTTAAAATTCGTCCCGAGTATAATTGTACTAATATCCACCAGTACGACCCTGAATAAATGGACAGTGGTTACAATTTAGAACGTAGAACGTAGCGATTTTTTCGAGCTAGAAGCGAGAAAGTTTATGCACTAGTTGACTAGTTCTGGTGTCGACAACGGTTGTTCGTATGCATGCAAACCGTTTGTTAACTATGGTTACTCAATTAAATAAAGCAACCGAGTACAAAAACTAAGAATATTTAAACAAAATAAATATAAACAATGAGAATTCTAATTTATATAACAGCTGTTGCGATATTTTTTAAAATCGAGTAACACACAAATATAAGAATTAACACTAACATATCAAACGGATTTTAATTTAGGATTTTTCAAAAAAAATTGCAACCTAAAGGTTAGGTCTTTAGATGTGGGTTTCTGGACTTTGCCAAATTGCGGCAATGACAAAAATATACCGCTTTCACTTGTCACTTTCACTTCTGAAAGAGTCAACTAATGGTCTCGACGTACATTCGATTGCAACCAGAGAGGCCTTTCTAACCCAGATATTTATATTAGTTACTTAGACTGTGGTACGTGTTCATAACACGAACTATTAAGAAAGTAAAGCTAATTTATTAGTCTACGCGTATTACATTATACCGATGATGGCATGTTAAAAATGTTGACACTGGAGATATTCTTTTTATAACTCATTTAAAAAATGAAGAACATTATTATTTTGACATTTTCATTCAAGATGACATAAAATTTGTATTCCACATCGTAAACGTAATAGTGAAAGTGCCCCGCGGTTTGTTGCACACTAAATACTATTCGAGGTCTACATATAATTACAGGACGCCCCAAAAAAGGTTAAATGCCTCTTTTAATAATATTATGTTTGCTTGCAGAACAACAAAAGTTAGAAAAGTTAATTATAAAATTTCAATGGAAAGGTCAGCCTAAAACAGACTTGATAAAATAATTTGTATATTAGGGAAATCCTAATCTATTCTTAGAAAAAATAGTTCTAACGATTTTTTAATAATCAAAAACGTTCATTTAAATGTTTACCGTAGTTATTTAATTTTATAATAATAACAAGTAAATGATGTCATAGGTCAACACCGTAGGGAACTAAAATCTTGTTTTAAATGTTTGCATCATGCGTTACTAGCCTGTCGTATATTTTTAGGTTCTGCATTCTAAATTGAATAAATAATTTATTTACGATATTTAAATTAAAATAATTGAAATTTAAACTGCTCAGGATAGCAACCAACAGAGGGAGGACTCAATATGCACTTTTAAATTTGTTTCCGTTTCTTGCTCCGCCCCGTATAATGCAGACTGTTACTTTTAAAACCTCACCACACCTCATTGCACCTTATGAATTACTGTCCAGAAAAGGATATTTATGGCCAAGAGAAACACTTCTAGTATGTTATGTAATATATTTTATGCGTTCATATACAGAAATGGTATAATTCTGTATTTTATTTTATTAAAGCCTTTAATTTTATTAACTTTGTCTGTTGGTGCATGAACAGACTTGAAAGTCACACCAAATGATTTGAATAAATAAATAAATAAATAAACAAGTGTTCCATTTGCAGTTTTTTATTTACCTACTGTGTATATGTTTACCAAAACAGCATCATCATCATCATCAGGTGCAAGATGATACTATTGCGTAGTTCAAATGTCAAACTAGTTTTGTCAGGTAATACATACGGTATGCATGCCGCGTTCGGGTTTCTATTTCCCTTAACTGGTTTTGCTTTTAATATTATTATTCAGGTATTAACCGAAATACATTTGTCATGTAGTACAAGATGACAGGATTATGTCTTTCAAATGTCAAACTAGTTTGGTCAAGCAATACAAATCATATTGATATGATATTTTTCTTAATCAATTGTGTAATACACTTAATCTTGACTACTTTAGATTCTGCTGTCAAGAAAAGGCATTAACTTTCTTGATAAAGAGCTATTTCAAAATTTAGAAATCGATTCCGGAAAACAATCATAAACTTCGTTTTGTCAAGTTCTCATCTAAAGGAATAAAATTATTAAAAGTCGATCTATTATGTAATTATTGAAAGTGCAATATGGGCTCAAAGCGTGAGAAATAATATAAAATCAAGGATATTAAAATATCAGACAATATATGTATAATAAAATGAAGAAATAATTATTGTCATTCTAAAAATGTTTCAATTGTTGAACCTGTCTGTACCTATGAAACTTGAAAGTTCTCTATACCTATACCTATAGCTGTGGATTAATCTAATCATCCATTTTAACATTTCTAATATCATAAATAATATACCCAGTTTTAGTATTTTTTTTTCATCACTATCAAGTTTTTAAATATTTGGAAACTTTTACTAATTTTATTAATTATTACATTTCATCTTTGAACAGAAATGTTCGTTCATATTTGGTCTATTTTGTATAAATCCAAAGATTTTAAATTTATCTTATCCATTCTTTGAAGATTCAGAAGTTGTATTTAATATGATACCATTCCAAAACAACTGGACTGATTCATATGTCTATTTTCCTTTAGCTTACTTTGCGAAAATTAGTTAGATTTTCCGAAACACACAAAGATCCTTTATTGAAAACAAGAGTACACACAACAGACATTGTCTAAATTGTACAGTAGTAATGATTAATAAAGAAAAACTCGAATTCAATACAACATTTTGGCAGCCTTCCTGTCGAATATGAAACGCTTTAAAATGTTATTTCAGTTTTTATAATTACCTTGTTGTCTTCTTCCGTTCAGTTGAAACCCTTTTTTGGACATTCGTTAAATAGCTCGTAGACGATTTGAGTAATATTGATAGAATACCAATGTGATTAAAATAACTTTATTTCTTAGTTGTTTAGTATTTTCTTCTTCCAATTTATTCTCACTCTTGTCAAGATTCTTATTTCTTTAATGTTAGTTCTTAGTTCTTTTGATATTTCTTTTGTGTAGCTATACCCCAAGGGGTACCATCTAAATTTTGTTGACATTATTTATTTCTACCGTTTTCTTGAAAATAGTTATTTAGTCCTTCTCCAGTCTAAAACTGATTAATTATCTTAATAAAAATCTGTGCTAGAATGACTAGTTGTTATATAAAAAATTCTTCTTATTTCTCTTATAAAAACTGTTAATATATAATTAACTCTAAAATCGAAAAAAATGCTATAGCGAAGGTAAACGGAAATTGTTTTAGAACTCCAAAAAAACTTCTTAATAAAATTATAAGTTCAAGAACCAATAATTCTCACGTTAATTTATATTGCCGATCGAGTAAAAGTTAACTTGACGTGAGATTTACTTGATCACTTGATATTATGCAGCACCGATTTAAATAATCTAAAAGTTTTTAATAAAATCTTCTTTAATTGTGATTTTATTCACACTTTTACATTTTAATTGTTTCATTTAGTTAAAAAACGCTAATTACGGAAATCTAGAAATTAAAAACGGTTAACCTTAAAAATCTGCTTATTACACGCCTACAAAAATAGTGAAACCGAAGGTAAAAATCCGCTATAAAATAAATCAAAAGTGTGATTTATTAATAAAAACATCTAACGGAAGTGATTTGGTGACACAGATGAATAATTTTTAAATTATCGAATAAAACAGCGTTTAGAAAGCGGATATATTCCTAATTTATTAAAATTAGAAACGATTACCTACCCTATTAAGAAAGTACACGAAAATATACATTTTAATCGTTTATTACGTTGTATTAAAAATATCATACAATTTGAGGTAATTTGTTAATAGTAAAAGTTTGTTTTCAATTTAAAATTTTTATCTAATATTTGTATTTACTGGATAGATACCGCAAAAAGAAAGTCTCGTTTAGGTAAATAACATCGTAAATGTATGTAAACATCGAATCGTTTCGAGATTTATTTAAAATTAATATGTTTGGTAATATAATGTTATTAATAATGTTGGTGGCGTACAAAATAATATATTCTTCAAATAATTTTAATTTAAATTTTTAACTGACAGTTAAAAAGTAACAGGTCGATGTTAAACAGTAAAATATTACAACGCATATACGATAGTATAGACTCCCACACACATATTTAGTACACACTCATAATAACTTACATAACATTCTTCTTATTAATAAAGATGATAGAAGACTAATTTGATTTATTTAAAATGTGTAACAATTAAAATGTGTAACAATTAAAATGCGTTCAGTATTACTCAATCTAGCAAGACCTTCGTAAACCATTTCAAAATTGTATAATCGAATCGAACATCTAGTTCAAATTCTGTAAGAATTTCAAGCGTACGGTTACATTATCAAATCATCCATAAAATTACTTTTATACAGCTGAATACTCGTTAATGTACACTTCACTTAAATAAAGATCTAAAAACTATTATGAAGCACACTTCAATCAAACCCCTATCCTTAAAGTAATTTATTACTCATAAATTACGTCGAAAGTGAAAGATTTAAGTTGTTCTTAAATAATAAGCAAGCACTTACAAAGATGAATATAAAAAACTACATAACCTCAACGTTGAGAAATTTTCAATTTAAATAACAGACCATCAAAAAAAATCTTTCAATTTGGAGTTGTGTGTGATTACTAAACTATTTTATTATACGGCGATAAAACATAACCTCTAATATATTTGAAATGATGTATGTAGTTAATCATTTTAACTTGATTTGACATTTAATGACAACAGGAAAATATTATTCTCAACATGGCTTTCAACTTTGCTAGAACCTAATAAAGAAGAATTCTTTGGTATTTTTCATGATAGCACGTCAATGGTATTTACTGGTATATTAATCCTTTCTAAGCTGCATTAACATTCTTTACTAACTTTTATCATCTTAGAGATGTTTTTCTTGCATTACTTTTTTGATATTTTTTCATTGTGTCTAGATCTTTTCCTAATTATTTGTATTGTTTTCAAGATTTTACTCTTCTGTTTTTGTTACTCTTCCAATAGTTCTGATTATTCGCCTTTTATTTTTTTTTTTTAATTTCAAGTTTATTGGAATGTTTTACTCTCTTTTTTGGAAGGTCTTCTCTGTTCTAGTCTTTCTATTATACCTACTTATGTACTTATCTGATGTAGAAGAAGCACCCAAACATCTAACCTAAAGTAGTTGCTTGGAAGGTTCTTTAGACAATAATGAACTTTTAAGTGTTTTCTTCTTTTGTTTAATTTTTGCAGTTTTAATCCAATTTTTAGACCATTTTAGATTTTGTGATTTGCTAAAGGTAGATTCACTGTACATTTTTGTAGTTAATTATAGAAGACTATTTTATAATTTTCTTGTTCTTGTAGTTTTTTGGTATTGACTATAGAATATTTTGCACATTTGAAATCTGTATTTTACACAGTAATAGAGAACTCATAGTATTAAACAGAATTAGCCACCCTGTATATTTCTGGATATATGATGTAGGTACCAATAGTTTTCGACATTTCTCACTTTAAATCCTGCTTATAAATCTATTATAATCCTTTTAGCACCGCATTCATTTTTTAATAACATTGTTCTTTTAAATGGCTGCTTTATAGGTATTTAAATAGCACTATGGCATGCAATGTGATTTTATTAAGCTTTCTGTCAGACATTGAAGAATTTAAAGTTACGATTTGATTAATAATGCAAAGAATTATTTTTGTTCGACTTTCAAATGTGCAGAAAACCGTTGATACCCTACATCGGTAAATTGCAAATAAAATAGGAATTTATTTGATTTTTACGTTCAAATAGAAATCTTTTGTTATAATACAGACGTCTCTAAATAAAAAAATGAATCTTCTTACTGATGGTCTATATTTTTTCTTTTAATCTCACAAGTGACCATTAAAAGAAATCTATAGTTTTATTATATTCGCTTAGAAGTATCTTTAGAAAACACGAACTGTTAGATTTGATAGTTTCAATTTAAATAATGCAAAATAAAGAAAAACTAAAATTTATTTAACTCTTTATTGAACATCCAATCATAAAACCAAACATTTAAATGCAAATTACGTTAAATATCAAAATTTTTAATTTCCTCATTTGAAAATAGTTCTAGATTTTCTTTAGCAATATAAAAGTGATAGTGTAGGTTCTTTTTACTTTTACAAATCAACTTTAACATTTTTTTTTTCTAGAACTGGGATTGTTTAAAACCTTGAAATATTATGTAAAGATAAAAAAAAACATTACATATTCTAGATAAATCTCTCGTCCATATATGAACAATGAAATTAAAAATAATGATTTTAAATTGCTACTTAGATTATCAAGATATTCTTGAAAACTCAAAGGATATCCGTTATTTTTTATAAAGGTATCCGTTTGATCATGATTTAACGAACAGCTTTCTCAGAAAATTTCTCAATAATAACTTTAAAAAAAAAGAAAAAATGTTATTTTAACATCTAGCTTTGAATACGCGTAGGAGAATTTGATTGTAGGTGTAAACTGCAGACTTATTTTTACCAAATAAACCCGTTCTATGTTCTCGGATTTGTTATTGTTATCTTATGATAATAATTCTCCTTTAATAATTTTGTCGAGTTTGCTATCATATGTAAGAGTAAAATGGTTACATGTCCACGGAGCAAAACCTGTTCAATTAAACTCATTCCTTAGTAATATTGTTATATTACCTGTTATCCTTTTCAGGTCAGAATATTAATAATCAATAGTTATTATCAATAGTGGTAGGTGTAAAGTCTTGGGTGTGCAATGTAAATCCGGTTTACTCTTTTTATATAGACAGCCTTGGTTGTAGTGCTTTCATTACGTTTAGCGGGGAATTTATTGGTATGGATACATTCTATTGTTACTGTACTATTGTACAGACTAGAGATCTCCATCTTATTTGATCCAAGGTTGACCCAATAACCACCTCTTCTTAATGTTTCCGTTCTAAAGATAATGTTTTATGAAACGGTGGAGGAGGAAAGTTAATATTTTACAATCCAATCGAATTAGGTTACATGATAGTGAAATCACAACTTCAAACGGTGTTGCATTCGGTATACATACTTTTAAAGAATTATAATGAATCGCTAAAAAGTTTAGACATGTTTTTATGTTTATTTTTCATACACACACACATAATTATAATCCTTCATTCACATTTCCATTTCCTTCAGTTGTAATCACACTTAATTAATTTTTAAAAAGATTGTTGTGGCGAAAGCGAAACTGAAATCAGGGTCTACTTTGAATTAATTACAACTTTATTTTGTTTACTGCGTTTCAGAAAATGAGGTCATTTTAAAACTGCTTTTATTCGTGATCAATTGCACTTTATAAAGGGTATTTTGATCTATTAACTGTAAAATAGCAAAGCTGTACTTAAAATAATCTCTTATTAGATTTATTATGGGTAATTGTTGATCTCTTACATGTTTACATAACATACTGTAATAGATGTAATAATAGTTCTTTACTCAAAGGATTATTTCAAAACAAATTAAAAAAGACTTTCTCAGCAAAATTTTGATAGGTCATTAGAAAGACAATAACTAAATGAATAAATTGAAACAGGAAAGAATAAAAATTAAATTATAAATTAAAAATCTAAACTTTATGAGAATTGTAAGTTTGGGAACATCCTATATAGCAGATTTTTATGCTCTCCCATGAAATCGTTGAATCGATGAATAATTCTTTCAACACTTTAATATTTATTAACAGACTGATCAACACATTTTTTTAAATATTCAACTACCACATAGTTACGCCCATAATCTTGATGAGCGGATAAATGGGTCTAATTATAATGAAAGTAAAATATCTGCATCACTGCATTTAAATGTGTTCTAGAATATTATGCATATTTTAACAAGATATTTGTCGGAATTGTTCTATTAGGATTTTAAAGGAATCAAACTATAAATAAATGATTACAAGGATAAAGGAAATATTATTTAACAGAAACTAACGGAAATTCATAAGCAACGAGAGGCATGGTAATGAACTGAAATGTCTTACTTCGTTAAATTAAGATCAGATAGTTAAAGACGCAAATGGCAAATAAATCCTTCCTAATTAAAGTAAACAAATCCGGAAGTTTTAAAACCGGAACAAATAAATAAAATAAAAAAAAGTTAGGCGTTCCGGAAATGAAATACATCAAAGTCTTCTACATTCTTTACACTACAAACCTGTATTTGCATTCTAGATGTTAAGGTTGACATACATAGGTGTAATTTAGAATTTAAAATTCAGAAAATCGAAGATAAATTAATCTTAAGCCAAAAATAAATTTTAACTATCAGATACTTTGTTTTTTTTATAAGTTCAGGGACGTTAATTACATCATCGATTACATTTTGTGTAAAAAAAAATTCAAGTTGAAAGAATTATAAAATGAAGAATGTTAATACAGTGAATGGTGTAAATTTGTTTACTGTGAGCACTATAATATGAGGTACAATCAGAACAGCTTTCAATTTAAAATATTTTTTATAAATTAGAAATTGAAAGTGTTTAACGCTTAAACGTTTAATAGTTCTTTTAATCTCTAGTTACAACGGGAAATTAAAATATCTCCTGTGGCTAATCAAACATGAATTTTTTTTATCCATAGTGTATCGCAGTGTAATAAAATTTCATTACCATACGTACCTACCTTACAATTACTTTTCGAAAAAATAAATACAGTTGACGTCCTCTAATGGTAAAGCTATAAGCTATAGAGAAATCCTTTGGACGATACACAGAAATAGTCGAGTTTGAAAATTTTGATTCATTCATTATTGTCAGCATTCAAAGGAAAAATCATAACTAAACAGGAACGCTTATTCAAAGAAAAGAATTATTTTTCTGTAAAAATGGCTAGTTTACCACATAGACTGTAACTGTTCCAAAATAAAAAAAGCTTCCGTAGAAAAACGTGGGTTGTAATATAATTTTTCGAATTTCATTATTATTGTTACGTAAAGAAATTTAAATTAATAATCTCAGAAACTAAAAACTAATAGGTTTAATTAATTTTAAAAAATTCTCAGTCCTTTCAATTAATGAATTGAGTGAAAAAACTCACGATTAATAATTAATAATAATTGCAATATTGAGAATGATTAAATTTGAACTTATTGATACAGCCCTGTATAAGCACATTCACTGTTAAATCCTAAATGCATTTATTACAGTCTGCACCAATTCGTGTTTAAATAAAGATAAATTTCAAAGTGACAAGTGCAGCTATATTTGGCAGTTGATATTTAGGGCAGTATTTTAATTTTGTTATTCAACGACTCTAGTGCAACAAAATAATAAATCATTTTGAAAGTATTGTATAACATACTTTTTTTTCACTTTTATTATAAGGTGACAGTGATAAATGCTGTTTTATAATTTTTCAAAGTGAAAGAAAGTAAATTTTGGCAATCACTCGCTATGTTAGCCTTTGTTAAAATATTTAGTTCTCTTAATTTTTTCAGAATTAATTTGCAAGTTATAAATAATTAATACAGTTTTTCTGTTCGAATAGACGAATTTTAAAATTGATATTTGAAAGGTCGAGTGTTCACAAAAAAAGAGGAACTAACCTCGAAAAATTATTTCTAGGTTAGATTTGATTGATCAGAATGAAATCCCGATCTACTTAGTTGTGATTCGTTTTTGTTACAAAATAACACTTCAGAAAGTTCACGTCTCACGTTATAAGTACAGTACTGAGCTACTTCCACGACTATCATTATTTATGTTACAAGCAATTTTTTATTAATTAAATCTCCGTTTCTGATATTACACGTTATTATTGTAAATTACTTAATAAAAGGTTCACACTGTTGTACAAAACAATTACATAAAGCTTACGTAGTAGATTGTATTCGTTTGAAAAAAATCCTTTTATAGATTTATCCTTGCTTAGAAACGATTTTTCCTTTTTTTATAATAAAATAAATAATTAGAAATGTCTATTATAGGTAGACATACGTATCGTGTTTAACCTAATTACATTTAATCAATTCTGAAAAAAATATAAATTTTGGATTTGGAAATGCTTATTTCCAAAGACCGGATTTTATGCAAAATGCATATTTTGCTCTAATTAATAATTTAGTTAATGATTTTAACTTTTAGAAATAAGATATTCATGATTTTGCATCTTACATCATATTTAATAATTTAGATTGTTTTCTAAAAAAAACTTATTTCTCAACGCAAAACTTTAAGAAAAAAAAACTAATGATAAAGGAAGTTAAATATTTAACTTACCTTTATATATAATATTAAATATTATGTTTTGTTTACCATTTCCTATGGTTATGTAATATATAATTTAGTATTAACTGTCTATTATCTACATTATACCCATTAGTAGTTTATTAAACTTATTTAAATTTCTATTTACAAAATTAATTGTGGAAATTAATCTTATCTCACTAATAAACAATTTCAGGTTTTTATTAAATCATCGCCAATTGTTTATATAAAGATGAGACCCACAAAAAATTGACAGAAAATAGAGAATGTCCTTGCATGATACAAGTTTTCAGTATTTTAAGGTAAGCTTGTAACTAACGTTCGGTTTTTTACATTACCTTGCATTAATACTTAATTAAGTAGAAAAACTGGTGTTTAATGCTGATCTAAGTAAAGTAAGCATTTAATTAATCCAAAGAACGTAATCATTCTCGTTTAAAGATTTTTGTTTTTAAATCATTAATAGAAATACGACTTTGATCATTACTTGTAACATATGCATTTATTATCATTATTTCTTAATATTAATTACTGTAAAAAGTCATAATTATCGTGTGAATAATTTATGTTTAATAAGAGTTTTTATACAGCGAGATAACTTAAAATATTTATTGATTAAAAACAAATTATTACGTAAATGCAAAAAGATGACTTACACGAAAAATTAAACTTGCAACTTTTTTGGTTATTTTTTTTTAAAACAAACTAATGCTTTTAAACACATTTATAATGTTGCATCTTTATTTCATGTGTCTACTCTTTTTACCTTGTTATTTTCGTAGTGTTCATTCGATTTCTTATAAAAGAACCTAAATATTTTTAAATGGATATATACAGGGTTATTCATGACAGTAAGATATCTTCTTTGTTATTTTTCAAGATTTTTAGATTACTGGCTATATGTCTACCAAATTAAGTGTACCTTAAAACGTTATTTCGTTTTATTCTTATTCTTCAGACTTGAGTTCCTTTTTGAAGACATTCTTACCTACTAAATTTCTGTTGATTTCTACTGTTTATTTATTTTTCAATGTTTCTACTACTTGTTTTTATGTATATTAAATTTGATTGTAGTAGGTATTTATTGTAGGTTATGAGAAACATTTTATTTTGATATCTTTTATCAGACGTCTAGAAGTAAACGAATATGTAAAAATACCAATACCGCTGCCAGATACAGATGTTTTTCCCAGACAAGTCACTAACCAATTCAGTGGGTTTTTTCTTTATAAATGTGTAACTTGGGTGTGTGACATGTAAATGAGGATGACGTGCAACCCTTTCCTGTTGCTAAGAAGATTATAACAAGAAGAGCGCCCAATGAGCAACCGATTACAACTATTAACGACAATAAAAATGTCTTTTTCTTTAGGAATTCCAAAACTAACATTTATACTGAGTAATCAAGCATGATTGTGCAATATTTCAATTGGAAATATTTTATTCTTTGCGCTATTTCTTTCTTTCTAAATCTAATTATAAATTTTCGCTAAGATACTATTAGGTTTCTATAATATACTAAAATTTTCTTCTTTTCTTTATTAGACCATTGTAATTTAAAAAAACAAAATGCCTAATAATACCAATTATAGTTTCATCTTCAATAAGACTTATAAGAATGTCTAAGAACGTCTTTTAACTGTAACTTTTCTTGTTTTATTTTAGTAAACATCTGAATCTTGACAATCCTAAAGGTTAACTGGCTCACCCTGCGCAAGATCTTTTAAAATACAAAAAAGCGTCCTTATTTAAAGTTGAGCAAAACCTTTTTAACAAACAGAATTCTCCGTCTGTTTTCTAACGCAGCATTGAAATCTCCTTGAAAAATATGTTTCCATGATATCTATTATGTTTAAATAATTTATGATTAAACTGACATTTAATTAATAACAATGAAAGATATTTTCACGCTATATGTCAAAGGTATTTGAATATTGCTGAATTCTTTGTTAATACGCCATAAAATCATTTCTTTCCCGAAACCCTTTAAATATTATTGATATTGTTTCGTGAAACTTCATTAATCTCGTAGGAATGAAAGGACACGAACATAAAAAATTAAAATAATAAAAATAAAAGGATTTATAGTAATTGGAATTTTTCATTGTAAGAATTTGTTGATAATTTATTTAAGACGTAATTGGAAGGTTGCTCCATTTAAAGAAGTGAAAAGAAACAAAACCTGAATATCGACCCCCAAAACAAAAGGTTAGTGGTTTTGGAGTAAGGTACGCCTTTCTGTTTGTTAGTTGATTATCATTATTTTTTATTGGCCTCTAAGAAATGAAAATATTATACCTTATTAGTGGGAACGCCGATT
Source organism: Ignelater luminosus (assembly GCA_011009095.1). Classification (NCBI taxonomy): domain Eukaryota; kingdom Metazoa; phylum Arthropoda; class Insecta; order Coleoptera; family Elateridae; genus Ignelater; species Ignelater luminosus. The sequence goes on along the minus strand of VTPC01090244.1, from coordinate 677,302 downwards.
AAATAACATGTCATACGGTATAAAGCAAGGAAAATAGTTTCTGTTGTTAAATGGGTATGTGAATTCTTAGTTCACACACATAAAGTGTATTAGTGGGTAATTACTGAATTCTAGTTACTATTTATTTAAACTTTCATTTTACATGAGAACTTGAAACATACGGTGTTAAATAACAACTACAAATTGCGATTATTATTAATTTCCATGTGGCATTTACAGTTTCTCAACTGCCAAAGGTTGAAGGTTGCCTTAATGTCATTTATACAACCAACATAAAATAATACTTTCTTGTTCCTTTGTAAAGAACCGTGATTCTTGTTTGGAACGTGTTGACTGGCTACTGAGAGTTTCGTAATACAAAGAAGTGAAATTCGCGGTGCAAGTAGTTCTTTTCTAAACTAGATCACGACCAGAATAAAAATCTCGTTTACTTAAGTTAAATGTTAAAAAGATTTTATCGTTTTATTAAAAGTAGTATAAAAAAAAGTTGACTCGTGTTTTCCAAAATGTTATTTTTTGAGAAATCTCGATTTTGGAAAATAAATGAATTCCTTGCACCTACTTTTACCGTGCCCACCCACTTTCTTGATAGTGGTGTTATTGCCACTACTAGTAGGTAAATCTCTAGTGACTGCTGCTCAACTGAAAGGTTATCACACTGTTTTATTAGAATGTGCTTCAGCAGCGTTAAACCAGTAGAGTGGTAATAGGTTTATTAGAATTTTGCACGTTGCGAAATCAGAGTGACCAGTATAACACAACAAAATAAACAATAAAGGAATAAGGATATGGCGAATGGAAGGTCATTTGACAACCACACCCAATAATCTCTTACCACAAGAAACGGCCTCGCACGTTTCCAGGCGAGGTAGACGGACAATCACGAAATAGCCTAGAACAGGCCCACATGCCATTTTAAATAGACTACTATTTATGTACTTTGTATTACATTAATTATTACTTATTCTAATTATAAATATATCTTGAGAAATCAAGAAACAGTTTCCCTTTTATCTGGAAACGTTCAAATAATTATAGTCTTACACCCTCTTGTATTACCTAACCAACATAGGTCGGCACTTGATGTATGTTCTTACAAAACACGAACATTTTTCTATTTGGTAGATTTCTAGTTAGATGAATAAAGTTTTTTTATTCACCTTAATAGCTAAAGCTATTGTAGGAACTTAAACAGGAAGTAATCAAGTTAACCATATGTTTGTGAATTATAGGTTGATATTTTTAAAATAGTTAATTTCGCTAAAAGTGCTCCATAAGAAAGTTTTCTTTATAGCAACCATAATCCGTTAAACACGTTTTTAATGCATTTGAGTTCTATGACACGACAAAGTCATTTGTGCCAAAAAGGTAATGGACAACTCTGTCATTAATGAGTTTGCTGATTTTTGTAAACCGATTTGCTGAAAACGAGTTTTCGAATTTTATTTATTGCTTCATCTTAATGTTTAGTGCAGATATAATCTTTGATATTTTTTGTTTAAAGGGGAATAATCTAGTTTTTATTGCAGAACTGCTAATATAGTGGAGTTCCATTCGAACAGTTTGTCATGTTTGCGGAGTACTATTAATTTATTTAGGTAGATAGATTTTTAGGTTACAAATTTTTTTCAATTAGCCAAATAGAATTTTTCGAAAATTTCGAGTTTCAGTAACAATAAAGATAGAAAATAAATGAGTGAACCAGAAACTTTATGTTAGGAATTTTTGTGAATAATACAGATCTTTTGAGGAATTTTATCCATCTAGTTTTATAGACCATGAATAAGTTGAATTGATCAAATGCCACCTTAAATATTTCTCTATTTATATTAATTTTCATACACGTTTTATATTATTTTTTATAAGAAAGTAATGAAATGAGATATTTTCACATTAAATCTTTTATTATTGTTTCCTAACCTACTTTATTGTATTTTTTCTTTTTTGATATAAAGTATTTCTAAATAATTTTTTTACTAATATTCGACCTATAATTCTGATGCTATTAAAAACAAAATTTATTAAAAAGAAACAAACTATAATAAAAAAAGATTTTTAGAAAGTTTTCGTGTAAAAAAGAGAAATATTGAAAACTTAAATTGTGGTTAATATCAAATTCTAAGCCCAAAGGCATGAATGCCGGTCAGTTGTTCAGTAAAGATCTATATACTACATTCATATGAACAAGATGAAGTAAATAAACACTATAAGAAATTTTATTTAAGAAATTCTTCTACTAAAATCTTAAAATAGAATTAGTTTGAATTTATGGAAACACCAAGACAGCTATTAAGATGAGATCTCCATCTTGCAAAATGATACCTGTGTATGTAACCTTTTCTAGAGTTTAAACGAATTTGTTCTTGGTAAATTACTTAAAATTCTGCTCTATAGAATTGCAACTTTTAAAATTTTGCATCGCATTTAAGATATCTTTCTGGAACATCAATTTTCGAAATGAATTTTTTACTATAAAATATTTTTAAATATAGGAATATATGAAAAATAGTGTAGACACTATATATCATTATTTTTATATAAATTTGTTTAAACGTCTAATTAACACGCTCTTAATACGGCTTATAATGTACCTAAAGAAGAGAAAAAGAAAAAGAATATCAACAAATTAAAATATTATAAAATTATAATTCAGTTAGTAAGTAACAACATAAGTGAAGTTTATTTATATTTGTTAAAGTCTAAAAATAAAAAAGAAAAACAAAAGATAGTTATATTCTTTTTTTTATTATAGTTTTATAGATTGTCTTTTACGTTTTATATTTTTATTATTTTACGATAATTACATTTTACTTGTATAGGTATTTATCTTCAGAATGTTTATATAAACCTCAGGAATTATTATTTATAATTTTAAAAAGCTAAAGTGTATATTATTATTTTTAAATACTCTGAAACAATTGTTTTGCCATCTGAAGATGATTTTCTATTTATTTATTTTAATTTCAGTTAATTGTAATATTAAACAAGAATAAATTTTACACTGTTGGTTATAATTGCGAATTTCAGTTAATAAAACCGAGTCTTTAGAAAGTAAATTAGGTGCAATATATCTGGACTTACACTTTCAAAGTGTTGCAAAAACTGTGCTTAATTTAAATTAAAATCAATTTTTGTTGTTGTTAGTGTTTTTAATTATTTGTAGGTGTTACAATTAAGTAATTAATTTTAGAATTGTTGACCCTTTTAAATTTTCCTTTTCATGTGCAACCTGATGCAGCTGTTAGATACACACATGTGTAACGTAATTTTTTAGATTATGTCATTCAAGCATAAATAAATTTCTATTTTGTTTTATAAAACAATTTTTGTAATAAAGAGAAAATGTAATTATTCAATTATAAATTAATAATTAGAACGTTAAATCTATAGAAAATTATCGGTTTTTCTATGTCGACATTATAAAGTAAGTACACACGTTCTAAATTGGTTTAGTGACGTTTATGTACCCCTTCTTTCTGCTTTATATTCAATAGAATGAAACTTAAGTTTCACATTACATTTTTCTCCAGAGACAAGAAACAATTGGTTAGTGAACTAATATGTATAGTATATCATTTATGTAACATTATTAACGAGAACGTTATATTTAAGACATTTTATACTACAAAGGAGGCTACACTTTCACTACCGTAGTACCTATAGTTAACTTTGTGTATAAATAATCTTCGTTGTCAATTCTTCGAAGAATATAAAGAAGTGTTTTTAGATTTCGTATATGGCTTCAAGGAGACGCTTTGGACCATAACAAAAAGCAGTAATCTCACCTAAATTCCAAAGCCTTGAAAGTTCTAAATTAAAACGCATTGTTATTTTTTAACAGTCCTTATATAACTTTCAACATAGATATCTACATATATAATAATTCTTAATAAGTATTACTGATATGAAAGTTTTCAAACAGTAACATTTAAAAAAGTAGCAAACTTTTTGTAAGCGTATTGTGTTTTAATTTTCGAAAGCTCCGATGGAATTAGCGAATAAAAAAAGGGTACACGCTTAAAATAAAATTGAACTTGATAGAAAGCGAAAGTATTTGTTAAACGTAATTGTTACATTTGTTACGTATGTTTTTAACTGTTACAAATTGTCAAACGCTGGGAAAAAAGTTGCGCGGATTTTTTTAGCCTAAGCTACTTTTTAAGATAGAAAGGATTTCATTTTTTATTTACATATTACATCGAAACTAATAGTAAGAGCTTACATAAGCCAAATATGTCTTTTTGGAATATTTACAATAACTCGTAAAAGCGGCTTGTTACAGAGAAGAATTAATTCCTCATAGATGTTTAATAACTGTTACTGTAGCCGCAACGGACAGCCTTGCATTTTTTTTATAAAGGACAGTAGACAGCGTAATAGATATTACCAGTCGCAGTCGTGATGTAACCGTACAAATGATTAAATAACACATTAAATACGCACGGTTAACTAAATAGACCCCAATTTATTTTTAATGCACCATTAGAAAATATATTTCTCACAATCTATATGCTAACAATAACAAAGAAATGATTTTATTGGTTCCCATGCTAATGTATGGAAACCATACCTGCTTAATCTTAAAATTTATTAATAAACCACTCACTTTATTTATTATAAATAATTATTCACGTTTGCTAATTGAAAATTATATGGTATACAAATTTACTTCTGTTGCAAACGTAGAAAAATCGTAAATTCACATTCAATAGACCTGTCGCTCTCATAACCTATTTATCTTTAATTTGAGGCTAATACATAATATACTTTTTCCTTCATTTAAATATGAAACCAATAATAATGTGACTTTTATTGTTTTATTAATGCACAGCTTATTGAACCACGCAGAACATATGCTAAACTTTAAAAATTTAGTAACGACAGTAAAAAGTGTGCTACTTTGTTAAAAAACAACTTCGTTATCTTTATAGCCTTGTATTGTGAAAACAAGAACCTTGGAATTGATAGAAAATATTTTCCTTTGATATTAATGGCTGTCGGTCTTTTTTAATCCATATTTTATTTGAAATTTACAGTTATATCCATCTAGATTAGTTTCCGTTTAGGCATAAAACTTTTCATCTGTCTCTAGATACGTTTCAATTTGTTTATTGCAATATTTCTACTAACAATGTTGTTGACATTTATTAGCTGTAAATAAGTAAAACCTTCAATCTGATTTTTCTTACGCAAATAACATTTATGATACGCAGAAGTTTTTATGTGATTTTGTTAAACAAAAGACAATTACCGTCGATTTTCTCATGTAAAACTCGTGAATCTAATTGATTATTTGATCTCTAACCTTTTAGGTCCTGGTTTTTCCAAATTCAATTGCCTCACGTTTCTGGCCATAAAAATGTTTGCGGTTATGTTGCACTTTTCTTCATATCTTCACACTTACCGTTCTCATTTTAAAGATCAAACATATTTGTGGGTTTACGTGCTTGCATTTATGTTATTTACAGCTTCCGGTACCCACTAAACATTTATTTGCAGTTTCTAAAATTAAGCCATGCACACATTTAATTGGTTACCGGAAATGCAAACCCATCTAAACAAAAAACTGTCTCCTATTTAGAATTAAATGAATGGAAAGATAATTAGTTGCGGTAAATGCTCGAATTAATTTCGGTAAAATTCAAGTTTTAGGCCACATCCTTGATGACAAGTTCAGCTACTCATATTGTTTTTTGCAAATCATTTAGCTCTGCAGTTTTCCTTTGTTTTTAATTATCTGTTATGTATTGTTATTACCTGATTGTTCTTTTTTTTGTTTTAATTCTTTTTTATTCCGGAACATATTACGACATGTTTGATTTAATTCTATCAATATTTTATTCCCAACTTTAGTATTCCTTTTATCTTATTATTTAAATTTTATTATTTACTGACAGTTACTTTTTCCTGTAAGACTCTACCTTACATATTGTATATTTTCAGTCCTTTCAGACTGATTGAGGATTTTAGACCCCTTGGGGTTTTCAAGTCACGTGAGTTTTTTAGGTCGTTTGGGCTTTTTAGATTGAACCAATTTCGAATTTGATGAAAAATAAGCACAATGCTGCTAAGTTTCTAATGTAGAAGATTTTGATTAAAATTAATGTCAAATTTAACTTCACCCGCACAGACTCATTGGTGGCTAAAGCCATGGCAAAATCATTTATGAAGGTAATTTGTAACATTACTTAGAAATAGTTCAAGTTTTAGTCTGGATATAATTCAGAAAATCTGAAGACAAGCTTTTAGGTCTTCCACTATACTAACATCCTTGTAATAGTAATTATTTACTAGTATCAAGTAAATTAATTAAACAGGATTGCTTCTAAAAAAATGGAATTGTGTAGATCATTATAAGTCCTATAATATACTAATTTTAAGAAACTGAAATTTAATTATTCTCATGCACTTTATATAATAAGCTTAATAACCAAAACGAAAAAAATTAGAAACACTTTGTTAGTAAACATTTGCAATGTCTAACAATTTTTAATTAATTTATTTATTTTTATTACAGAAATTGCTTCAACATATTGAAAGTTTTAATTATGATATATTATGTATAACGATGCTAATACACAAAAGGGTTAAAAACAAGAACCGTATTTTGCAAATAGGAAAATTTCGAAATCTCTATAAATCTTCACCTACTATAGTTGTTGCAAAACGGGTCATTTTTTACTTGTTTGTCCAAGTTTATAATAATTTATAATTTTGTGTTTCTTTTCTACAACACATCATTTAGTAGTGAAATTTATTTCTTGGAAAGTTAGGTTAAATTTAGCACTTTCAATGCTGTTTACCTTTTTATTATTTATTTTTATATTAATATCTAATGAATCTCTATTTGTAAATTATTTAATTAATTATAATTTATTACGTGTGATCGAAATCTGACCATCAAAACTATTTGTCTGGTCTAGGTCATGAGATTTACGTACAAGACTCATCAATGGCAAATTCTCCAAAGTAGTATCAGAATTATATCGTGTGAATCATTAAATTTAATGTGTAGAATTTCACTAGCAAACTTATAATTTTCCTAAATTATTTTTAATTGTTTAAATTTTCGATTTTAAATGCAATTATTTTTAAAATTAAAGTCAATTGATGTGAGTTTCTTTAACATTATATCGTAATTAAATTTTCGTAACAGATAAACTCTGTGTGAACTTAATTTCGTTAAATAACTTGTAAATGGAACTTACACAATCAATTTCATAATTTAACTGCGGACATAAATTGGTTTTTCTTTCAAAAGTTTTCAGGTAGATTTTTGTTAACCTTGTTTAACGATTGAAACAATAAATCTAAATATTTAGTAAGTGATGATCAAACAGAATGGTATTTGGATGCAAATATGTAATAAGTATAGTGCTTTATATGTATTTGACTTACTAATCGGCTAACTTATGACGTAATAAACGTAATAGATGCCACCCTTCGCATATAATATAAGCTTTTGAATGAAAAATTTGTTTGGAATTTACTGTACAATTTATTACAAGTCATAAGTAGTTCTCATCAGTAAAACTTTCTCTGCAACGGACCACTTTCCTAGTTTTCCAGTTATTTGCAAACGCATCACATTTGTTATCACGCAAGCTAAGAGGCTATAATAAGTAATAACTAATGTATGTTTTTTTAATTGTTATTTCTAGAATTCTTAGAAATAAATAGTAGATAATAATAGTCTCACAACTACAATAGGGATATGAATATGCAAATTTGACAGTAGTGATTTTCCTTATGTCTGGAAAATTATTTTACAGGGTCTGTTTTGAAAGTTTCTTTGAATTCTTTTTAGCAACTTCAACTTTTAAAGTTTAATTTAACAAAGATGATAAGAAAGAATGTTTATATGATTTTCTGTTGAATTTATTGAATAGAGGATACAAGACGAAACCTTGTGGACTCTTTCTTCAGTTTGTACTGTCATCTTTGATAAATCAACAAAATCTTATTGGTCATCTACAATTTAGTTAGGTCTAGGATGAATTCAATGGATTTACCTTTGAATTTTTTTACCGGCCAACTCGTTGCAAAGGATTTTCTTATTGTTGTACAAAAGAAGGTTTTTTGTTAGGTTAGTCAAAACCAAAATCAAGATATTTGATGTATGTAAAGATTCACATCAACTTAATTCTTGATCTAAAGTCCAAAGTCAAAGATTGTGTACATCAATCTTGGTCACATTTTGTGAAAATTTGATTTTTGTACTTTTCTTTGATTTTAGAACTTGAGAGCTATTGAGTCAAAGCAAACCATTTGCGAGCAAGAACTATTTTGATTTGGTTTGCAAAATCAGTACGTGATTGAGGACAGAATCGAATTAGACTCATATAGGTGGACAGTAAGAAGGATCAAGATATTTCTAAAAGATTTCTAGCGGGATTATTTTTATAACCAGAAGAAGATAATATCAGGTGGAAACATGAGAAAAAAGGAAGAAACAGAAACTTAGGCTTTTTTTAAGAATTATAAAGTATCGCCAATCTTTCCCAGATTTAAAAATAATTCTTCCAAAAGAAAGAAAAATAAAAAACAATTCATTTTTCAATGCCATTATAAAAGCAAGTATCAAACATATAATTATGATAATTTAATAAAAAATAATTTTATTCAACATCCTTTATACACGTGCGAGCGTGTTAAGACTGGCGAATATAAACTGTTGCCACGCTAAGTATTTAACATTTAGATTTATTGGCTGTTATTTTCATATTTTAAATTATAGTTTTTACAATAGCTACAACATCCGAAAAATGCCACACAAAAGTTAAATTTAATAACAAAAAAAATTAAATACAATCTCTCTGTGTCTTACTGTTTAAAGGTTAATTGCCACATACTTTTTACATACACACAAATGTATGAGTACAAACAAACGTACAATTTGTAAAACAACAACTTTTAAAAACATTTCATAAATCCTATTATGTATAATTAGCAAACATTATTGTGATAAATGTTCTGGGAGGTGCGAAAACAATTTTTATATAATATCAAATTTCAAAATAACAAAAGTATTCCGGTTACAGGTAAATTAATATTAAACGGTCAAGATTATAATAATTTGCCGGAAGATGATATTCTCATAATGTTAACTAATTAGCCTAGAGTCATAAAATATACGGGGTATCGAGGATTTTTTTGCGAGTATAATTAGTTACAATGGTGAAAGTTTCGTACGAGGTCATCTTCGGGGTCAAACTAATCGTATCTTGGGATCACACAGAAAACAATAATTTTAGAGATAACTGTGTGTTTAGTAATCCCACTTGACCAGCATTATATTACCTAATCTTATTTTGTTACATTCCCATCTAACATGCAAAAATATTCCCAAAGGTAGTAATAATAGGATTTGAAGAGTTTTCGTGTAGAATTGAAATAGATATCGTTGTTGTTTGATGTTATAAGATATTACATGTGAGATGTTTCTTAAGTGCATTCCAGTGTCTGTTTTGTTTTCATCGAAGACTGTTTTCATAACTGCAACTTTTTTATATTCACCTTGTATACAACTAAAGCAATAAAAATGCATTTTATCATTTTTATATAATACATTATTTAATATGTTGTTTAATGATATCATTATTTTTAGAAACGTTCTCCTTTTACATTTTTATCAAAATTTCCATTCCTTTCATTACAAATATTATTTTAAGGAAGAACTAACACAGAATAAAGATCAGGCTATCTCATAATCAATTTATAGGTTATTTGCATTATAATATAAACAATTTGTATAGAGTTTTGCAATGTATTTATATACGTATGTCGTGTCGCCAGAATATAGAATGCGGCAGTGTGATCGCATCATGCTATTTAGTACTTCCATGAGTTGCATGTCGGTCAAATCAACTTATCTGATGTAATTTATACAACAGATTAAAAAAATCTTGAAACAAATATTTTGTGGTTGGAATTATTCAAATTCTCTCATTCATTATTTTACACGTGAGCGTTTCCCAACCCTCTTAATTTCTAAATTATTTTAACAAAACTTTCTCAAGGTCATAAGACAGACTTTCGCTTCAATTCTTTTCATAAAACTTATGCAACTATTCTGTCTATGTACCAGATGACTTTAAAATTTATTTTTGAATACAAAGCTAATTCATTTTTAATAAGTTTAATGTACACGTACCTTTGTCTGTGATCCCTAGGTGGTAAGGAATTACTTCTTTAAAAGAAATCCTGAAAAAGAAAAATTATATGCAGAAAATGCCAAGGTTGACTTTAATATTAAATGAGGTTCGTATTATTCTTATTTTTGTGGCTTTTTTAATTTCTTGTTACAAAAAGTAAATAAAAACCATTTAATAAAAGACTTTTCTCTTAAGTTAGCTTAGTTAGCAATTGTTATTATAACACTTTTGTTTGTCAAAATTCAAGTAGGTAGTGTTTTTTGTTTCTTTTTGTTCGTGTCATAAATCTTTTGTGAGAAAAAGTTGACTGTAATAAAAACGTGTATTTCCATTACGAGGAGTTTGGAAGTTTTGGCTTTTGGTTGCCATTTTGTCTACTCTTCGAGAATCTCTGAAACTTCATAGATTAAAGACTCTAGACATTTTCACACAAAAATATTAAATTTTTGTAGATGTCTCTATATATGGACTATCCGAGGTAGACACTTTAAATTTTGACAAACAAAAGTGCCCACAACCAGATGTCAACATTATAAAATGTATTTTGCATAACCATGGTTTCAAATGATTGACTGGACTAAACAGCAGAAAGACTGGCAAAGATAGTGTATTTATCTTTTTGATTTTGGTATTGCAAAGAAAATCTCTAGTTAGACCTTCACGATATCGTTATAAGCAAAAATTGTTAAATGAGGTTAAAAAGAATGTTATCAACATAATTGATACCTATGTAATATTCATTTAATTTGTTTTGTAAATTTCATTTATTTTTTGTGTATCTATTATTTAGTTACTTATTTTATATTATAATTAACTGTAAGAAGAAAGAAACACAATAAATATAATCTCGTAATTTTAAGTAAATCTGTAACAATGAACGGAAAAATATTTTATTATCTCTACTTTAGTATAAGTAAAATAAAAATTCAAGAATAAGATAAGGCGTTTCCCATCAAACAGAAGAAAGTCGAAATAAAAATAAAAATAAATTGAATTTTTATGTTTCCGTGAACACACGGTATATAACAGTCAGTTTCAATTTTCATTCTATTTATAAAATAACAACTTTTACTATTGAAAAATAATAACAACAATGATATTGAATATTAGAAAATTAATATCTGCCAGTTTCAATTGGGAAGTTCTAGAAATGAGTTCAATATGTTTCCTGATATTGATAGAATCACAAAATTGTCATGTAAAGGAAAAGTATCGAAGAACTTTCGCTTCCTGTTCCGGACTCCTTATATCGTTTTTTGTACTGAAGTTTTCTTCGTGGCTTAGATTTACTGTTTTGTTTTTTTGTATGCACCTAATAACCTCTTCTCTCATTTTAATATATACCTACGCAGCTGTCTCTTATACAGTTAAAATATAGAAATTCATTTTTATATTTTCGATTATCCTTTATTAACTTTAATTTAGTTTTGATAAAATAAAAAAAATAGTTTTCTTGGGTAAACTAGAAAGTAACAATAAATATTTCTGGTTATCAGTTAGTGTCGTAACATTGTCTATTGTATACTAAATGATGAAAGACTTCTCACAGATTTACATTATATTTCTCATGAGTACAGTAAATTAATTAACCTATATTTGAAGAAAATTTGGTCAATTTTTTTCTTAACTGTATTAAATCATATTTAAATATACACATCTTAGATAAAAAAATTAATTAAAAATTAGTTTCTGGTTTTAAATGGCAAATTCTGAGTTTAGAAACTTGATCTTAAAAAACCCATAAGTAAGCGGCTTGTAAACACTCCTAAATTAAAAGTGACTTGGAAATCTTACACAACTTAAGATATAATTTCAGCAAATACTTAAAATTATTAAATATTTACCTACTAGCTATATCTGTAACTTATCATCTTTGTGTAATGATTTATTATACCACCATGATGAATTTTAATTAACTTTTACCTTTTCTAAAAATACATGAAAATTATAAAATCTGTTTCCTTTTCCATCTTTATTTAAGAAACTAACCGGATTCGTAATAAAAATTAAAAAAGTAATTAACATTAAAGGTTTTTTAATTTTCACACAAAAAATTACACATCCTTTTAATTATTTTTACATTGAAAATCTAGCGAATTGACATTTAAATTGTGATATTTAAATATAACCCGCGCTAGAAATCAGTTAAATAAAATGCTAAAAGAATTTCATTATAAAGAAGAATAAATTATTAAAAAATTTCTATTATCGGAATTGTAAAACACGTTAAAAATGTTTATTAGGTTAGAGAAACTTTAATTAATTTAAGCAAACATGTATTGCATATTGTTTTGTTTTCATAAATATAATTTTAAACATAATTGGGCATATAAAATAATATAATAAGTTTTAACATTTTACATAAAGAAAACCTGAATTAAGCGGAAATCGTTAACAAATACTTATGTTAAGAACATTCTGGTTTTATTAATTTAAAAAGTAATTTACTCAATGTAAAACTGCATCTTTTTACTTTCCGTCATTGAGAGTTATACTAATAATAATAATAATAATAATAATAATAATAATACCAATAAAGATAGCAATAAAAGAGAGAGAAGAGTTAAATAAAATTCGTTAGGGAGAAAGCGTTTTTGTGTTTTATCTGCATTGACCGGTAGTATGACTATCGTTGTTGCTGCCCTTCCTATGTTTTTGAATCCAAGGCATAATTGTTAATTGGATACCAGAGTTTTTAAGATATTGGTATAAATTTGTTGTATTGTTTTTGTTTTGTATTAAGCCAGATCTAAGCCAGTAACATTTCAATCTTTCTGCTGGATCTTTATGCTGGTTAAGTTTTCCGCTGTTGTGAGGTTTTGTGGCATTTTCGTCGGTTACTGAAACAGATATTAATGTAGGCTTAAGAAAATTTATTTAAATTACAGTGAAATAGTAAAGATTTGAATAATCTTTCTTTATTTATTTGTTTTTTGCAACAGAAAGTATGTAATCCAAACACCATAAATAGAAATAGTCAGAATGACTTTATTGAAAACACAGTTCAAGATCACAATAAAATTAATATTAGTGCAGTCCTAGCTTTTATTTTTGTTGCTTGAAAAAGTAAAAATCAAGCTATTTTAGAATTTAGAAATAATATTAAATAGTATAGGCCCTACAATATCTCCATGTGATACCCCAATAGTTTACATTCTTTCTAACTGTAGTTTCTTTTTAACTTTTATTCTGTATTTAAGATTATCTCATCTTGTACTAAAAACATTTCTCAGAAATTTCATTGATATTTCATAAACCCCATTCAAACAAATGAAGATTATTTTATTTTTGGTTGACTTTCTAATTATTTTAAACTTTGATCTTATTCTATAAGTAGAATTTATTTAACAATTAAAAAAGAGCTTGATGATTATAGAAAACTATAAAAAATACCTCATTTTGTACTTATGCTTTCCTACCAATAAACGGATATAGATTACAACGTTTCTCTCTCTCTAGTATCGTTTATAGCACATAAATTTTCAGTAGTAATAGATATATACAAACCTGCAATATGCAACACCATACTAATGAGAAAAATCTGTCTGTACACCATGTTACTACATTTATTTCATTTTAAGGTCCAACTAATCTTTGATAAGAACTATTTCAAGAATTTATCAACACTAATTGTTTTATTAACTGCTACTAAAAGTTTCATATTTTAAATGCTCTTTTCATACGACACTTTTAGTGCCAATTAGATTAATTTCTAAATTAATTATCGATTTTACTACATGACTTGCTTTGAATTTGGACAACTAAAATTTAGAAATAATACAGTAATAAGAAAACAAAAAACATTTTCTAAGTTAAATAATTTTCTTTGTTACAGACTTAGCCTTAGGACAACGTAAACACAGTAGAAATATCCAACCTGTAGGTGCTGACGTTAAAACAGGTTTAAATTTTGATTGTCCAGAAGAATTTGGTTATTATCCACATCCCGCTGACTGCACGCAGTATTATGTATGTGTGTTTGGGGGTGCATTACTAGAATCATGTACGGGCGGTCTTATGTACAGGTGAGTACAAACTTACTTAATTCTGTATTACGCTCAAAACGTACAATTTCTTAGCCAATACTTTTTGATTGAATTGAATTTCTTCTTTTTAGTCATGAATTACAAACATGCGATTGGCCTCGCAATGTTGGTTGTGATGGAGCAGGGGAAGTAGTCGCTACAACACCATCGGTGACATATTCGAGTTCTTCAAGTCGAACATCAGACTCAAAAGTTAGATATACACATCCCCCACCGCCACCACCTCCAGCACAACCGGCAGCTGTAGTAACATCCAGAGGACAACCAAGACAATTACACCATAATCAGCAAGAACTCATTAAGGTTAGTTAGAGAAATAAGGAAGAATCACTGTTTGTTTACCGTAACATTTCTTCTAAATGGGTACTAAATTGAAAGCTTCAGTTTTTATTTTCCTTTTATAGCTTTGAAAGGCATTCTTTTAGTACGCATTACGTTGTTGACGTAAAGATAATAATATTAAAAACCATATTTAGCAAAAACAACAGCAACAACTGTATGAAGAAGCCGATGATGTTTTACCACCAGCAGAAGAAATTGAAAGCGATAGACAACAGCGTGTATATCGAGGACAACCTTCCACCGTTGGTCAAGTACAAAGAGATCGGGATGGATTGAGACACCACACCAATGCAATTCCTGTAAGTAAATGAATGTTATTTTTCTTTTTAACGTATGCGACAGAAACAGTTGCGAAATGTCATTGAAATGAAAACGTTATACTGATTTATGTCTGCATTAATTACTGTGATTGTGACATTTCACTTTTCTTAATGGTATATTTAAGAAAGTAAAATTTTATTGTAGTCATCCAGCGGACGAGGTGAGAAGATAGGAGTTATTTCTTTCGGAACAGCACAACAATCCGTTCAACAATACAGGTAATAGAATAATTAAAATTATTTATATCTTAAATAAATTATTTTTACCAGAGATTTGACTGACGCTGACAACACCTTAACGAACAGTTTGACAACGAAGTTATTTAAGAGATTTAAAAGACAAATTAGACAAAGGTAATAATAATTAAAATAACTGCACTACACACAGTTAGATATTATGACTTGACCTAATTAACAGTAAACCTTTTAATAAACATCAGTATTAGAATTTTTTATCTCTTCTTCAATAATAAACGTTTATGCTGGGTATCAAAATGTTCAAGTGACACAGAAACTTACTAAATACTAGGAATTTTTAACTTTTTCTGTACAGTTTATAGGAAATTGAAGATCTTCCAGTGACATTAATTTGTAAATCCACTGTGTGTTACTTGCACATATAAAGATGCTTTACGATTAAGAAATCTAACTATTTACAGTTCCCGCAGATAGGTATGAAGATGTAGAAGCATGTTGAGGAATTTAGAACAAATCAAAAGCCACCTATAGATTTTTTTCTAAAGATGCACCGATTCCGAGATGTAAAATATCAAAGTTTCATTTAGAATTTTTTGTTTTCTTAATAGTACTTTCACGGACGGGCATAATAACACCTTTTTAAAAAATATATTACACCACCGAAAAGGAAGAATTACTACGTTTTTGGAATCTACAAATGATCCAAGAACCAAAAATTTCTTGTTCTTCTATCTTCATAGGCGAACTGTCTGGAGATGAATGAGATTAATTGTAACCTAATTATTAAACAGTAGAATTGTTCATATCTCGAAAACGATGGATTTTTTTGAACAAGTTTATAACTACACGTTTTTATTTTTGTTTTCATTTTCGAATATGCTATTAAATTTTTTGTAACTCTTTGCGAGACACACTATATAAGACATACCCTGAGTCCGAGTTTTCAAAAGCTTTAAGCTCTAGCTATATTTTCCAACAGCATTAATATCTTTTCCGTGGGAACACTTTTCGCTAGAGGAATTAGTTGTAATTAAGGCTCAAAAGTTTCGAGTTAATTTAGTAAGAGGTTATTATTACGGCTTTTTGTCAGATTGTGGTTGCTGTTGGGTCATGACAAACCAATAAAAGGGTATAGTACAGTGTCCCATTAAGAAATCTGATGGACGTATTTATTGATCTAGTATACAAGGTATTCCCGAGCTCTATGGACAGAGGATAGCATTTTATTTATAGAAATAACAAAAGATGTTACTAAAGAAAGTAGTACAGAACGAACACCTCTATGTTCTAAAATTATTTAAAGCTGTGCAGAATGTTTCATCAAGGAGTGTTATAAAAATATTTTGTTTTCTTCAATGGAACTTGTTTTCTATCTTCATATTTTTTGCCCCGCTATTAACCAGTAAGAACAAAATATCAAAATTTCGTTTAAAAATATAAAAGAACAGTATGTCACGCTTTGATAGAATATTTAGTACAGTTGGAAATCATTTTTGAACATAGAGGTAATCGTTCTGTACTACTTTCTTTTGTAACATTTTTTTATATTTCTACAAATAACGACACTATCCTCCCCTTATAGATCACCGGAACACCCTGTATGTAATTTTATGTTATCAAGCAAGAATACCAATAAACGATTTTGAAATTCGCAAACCAAATGTGTTACTTGAACTTGAACTGTAGTATTTTGCTTGTTCACTTAATTACAATTTTTTGATATAGTACCTTGCATAAACAATTTTCCAATTACTGTCAAAAACTATTTAACTAATAGACTTCTCATCAATAACATACTTAGAACAAATTTCCGTAGGTATTTTGTCCTGCCTACTGAATCTCGGTACGAATAATCATGTTACATAATTGCATAGCCCCTTTTTCAGTATTGTCCAATTTTTTCTAAGTATGTAGAGATATTTGACTAAGATAATTTTACGGGATGAGCACAAAATATGGAATTAGAATTCTACTAATTCAACCGATATTGGTTCTATACGGAAATTAAAGATTGGCAAAAAGATAATTCTGCTCTCTTCAATCTTCTTTTTTATCTCTTTCTAAACTTTTTTTACAATCGTTATCAAGTTTTACTTTTTGTTGTACTTAATCTTGACATTTTTCGCCTTTTCAAAATAACACAATCTTTGCTGCTTTTCTTTTCCTTGTTCTTCTTTATCTTTCTTTATTCTTTCTTTGTGTCTACTGCACAATGCATCTTAGATGTTTCTAATTTTCTTTGTAGACTCTGTATTTAACACTTTATATCTTAAACTATGCTATTTCTGAAGATATCTTTGTATTACTTGATCGAATTAGAAGAAATTCTATAGGAGACTAGGTTTAAAATATATTTTGCCCTAAAGTTACATCCAAGTACATTCTATCTGGTCTTAAATAATTCTAATTATTTCTTAGTGGTGTCTACTAGATTTTTGAATATTCGCGTTCAATAGTTACCCCTTTTATCATCTTTTGTAATTTGCGCTACTTAAAGACTATAAGTTAGATCTATTTTTCCATTCCATTTCAGTTTTGTTACTTACACATTGCTCAAGTTTGTTGCACTTGCAAATAGTACTATTCTGGAAGCTCCCTCGCTTGTTTCTGTTTTGCATTCACCTTTTGGTATAAAATGTCATTTTGTCACCTTTATATCCTTCTTGTTTCTTCTTTTGGATTTTGGTTTTCCAAATAATTTTTGGCCATTTATTTTTTTTTTATCTTGTTTAACCTAACTTAATCATTGCAAAATGTCATTTTGTCACTGTGTTGTTCAATTATCTAAATTGGGTATATCGTCTAGATAACCAAAACAGTTTGCTCTAAAGAAGAGATTTTCAAGTTCAGCTTCTGCTTGTCTTTGTCCTCTTCTTACATGCCTATTTCTTGAAATTTTAGCAAAATGTCATCTGCTGTTTTTTCCAAATATTTAACTTTTATCAAAGATGTGGAGTAATATCAGCGACAATCAAGGCAGTACCAGAAACTAGATATTGATGTTAGATAATTAGAAATTCTATTAGCTTTATAAGGACTGTAACTTACAATTAGCTTCGTAATGAGTGACAAAAGATTGCAAGCACATCTTGTCATTACTGTTAACAATTCAAGTGAATGTCAAATGTAATGCTGAATGCTATGTAAATTTTTAGAACCCTGTGTTCAACATCTGCATCCGCTAATAAGGAAGTTTGTTGTGACAGAACAAATAATACCCTAATCTGGTAAGCATTTCAGCAAAAAATCCAAATTGGCCTAGTTTCATACAATTACATTTTTTAGACAAGAAAGAACGATGCCCATTTCCTTAAGGAATATAAGTCACAAATTTCCATCAATGACACTTACACCAAAGCTAGAAAGAATCACTAGGCAAAGAACTTACTATCTACAAGATATGTTAACCATTAAAATTGCCATAATATGCTTTGCCAAGCCATTTTGGAATTATTCATTTTTAAGTTTCAGCATGTATGAACACAAAGGACACAAACTAAATTGATTGTTGATGCTTAAACTCTTGTTAAAGTCTTCTTTTGCCTAAACTCTACTCTTTTTTAGAAATGCAAAGACAGTTTAGGCGGGCTTGCTATTACAACAGATATTGAGCTTACTTTGGTTTAAATCGTACTTAAGATAGAAAAAACTTACATTGTGTCGCGCGTACACGTAACATTCTACATAAGGAAAGATAATTTAATTTATAAACCATACCAAAAGTGTTTCTGAATTTTGTCCTAGCTTCATAAGTAACGGAATTATACAGAAAATTAAATCCACCTTCATTTTCTTTACTACAACTCCTTATTCTACTGTCTCTTTTACTGTTTCTTACTTCTACTCTTTCTCTTCCTTTTTGCGTTTAAATCTTGCACACGGTGGAATTTGCACAAAACATACTACTTGTAAAATATACAGGGTGATTTAAAAGATGAAACATAATTTTATCAATCGAGACAGTCAAATGCGTATTTTGTTTGGTATTAATTTGTAAATAATGTGTAACGATCCAGTTTTTACAACATACCAAGCTTATCAAATAGGTAAATAAATGTTTTTCTCTAAGTTTGATTTGACCATATAGTTGCAATTTCAAAGCTCCAGAGACTAGACTCATCTCCCTAAGTCACCCTGTATATTTTCTTAAAAATAAATAGATAAAACCAGTATTTACACCATCAAATCTTGATTCCGTATTTTTGATCATCCTGTATATGATTTCATGCTACAATTTACATTCGTTTAATGGTTTTAGTCAGGATCGTGGTGTTGCCATAGACTCCCGGCATCTTATGACGCAACCTATATCTTCCGAATTGCAACCACCGAATCCTTCAAACTTCCCTTCGATAGAAAGGTCTTACGTCAATACATATAGATCAAATTATTTACAAACTCATCATCAATACAACGATCAGGATTTCAAACCTGCTACGTTTCCTCCTTTAAATTACAACAGAGTTCCAACATTCTACAAAAATTTAGGAAGTTCAAACCCACATCAGTCCCGAAATGTGAAAAATGATAATTTTCAATACTTCAATTTTAGGTTTAATACCACTCCAGTCATGGCTAGATTTAAACCAATGAGTCTAAATAACACTAGAATTAATTTAAACTTACAGCAGTCGAGTGGATTTGTTCCTTCTATACCATATTCTTATCAGTTGTTACCAATGTATCCAAAAACAGATGCAGTTACGCCTAGTAACTATTACAGAAATGTATCTAGCACAACAGAAATTAATTTTTTTGCGAATAAACAACCTGGAATAATTTACAAACAACAAACTACAACTATTAGAAATTCATATATTCCCCAAAATTTAAATTATTATAATATTCACACCTATATTCCATCCACAGACAATTATTTCAAACAAGCAAAACAAGTTCACGATACATTAGTGAGATCTAGAAACATAAAAGAACCTTCTTTGTACAGTATACAGGATAATCTTCAAAAGTCATTAGTAAATATCACCAGCAAGATTCAAAGTTTTCCCAACAACAATGAAACTATGCTTCAAAAAATTATTAAAACTCCATCACGTTTTTCAAGTCTTATAACACAAGATAAATCTAAAGATAACAAAACTCTCAATGCAACTTTGCAAATATTTCAACAAGCCAAACCCAAAAGTTTAAACAAAACACAACTAAATACAACTCACACTGATGATGTATACTATTATTATTATTATGATGACGATAATGATAATGCAACATCCAAAGATTTAGCTTCGACTGTACCTGTAAATAAGAAACAAATAACTTCACCTCAGAAATTCTCTGATAACTACTATGATGACTATTACGACTATAAAGAGCCAAATAACACCGATTATTATTATGAAGATTCGTACTTTCCCACTAAAAATGACTCTAACAATTCAACTAAGCATTTATCAAGATATCCCGAACCATCCACACAACCAACTAAATCTAAATTACAACCTGTTACCTCTTCTTACTTTCCACCATCTACCTCTAAAAACTCCAAATTACAAAAGGTAACTGGAGAACTGACTACTACCAGTTTACCCCCTACCACTCATATAACCACTAGTCAACTGATGTCAACTACAAGACCAACTACAGCAAATCTACGACAAAGACTTACGACTCACGGGCACATAAATCATAATTTTCCATCATCACACCAGCAAGGTGTTACGACCAGGTAAATGACTGTGTACTAAAACTATGAGTGCTAATTTAACTAACTGAAATACTGTACCTAATCCAATGTTCTTCACGTGTAAGTAAAATAAAGAGTAATTAGGATGAGCAGCATGATCCTACAACCAATCGGGTCAAAACGTCTAAAAATTTTAAATTAAAGTTATCAAGACTATTAAGTTGTGTAACGATCTTGGTGTACCAATTGATTGCCTAAAGCTAAACAGATTTTTGATCATGTCGACTTGTCGTTCCCAAATGCTCTTTCTAATTACCAAAAGATGCACATTGACTACTTGCTACATATACAGCGTGTCCAAAACAATTCTTGTCAAGTAAGATGACCTTTTCTTCAGGAAAAATACAAAATGTACCTATAAAGAAACTTTTACTTGCTGGGGACTTTTTTAGGCAAGCTGTATTTGACGACATTTTTTGTTTTTCATTGTTTTGATTTAATTTAGTAATTTTTTCTAGTAATAACTTGGCTCTAACACTTTTCTGCACTGTATGTAAATAGTAGAGGCTCGTATATTATTATATTCTTATCATTTTCAAGATTTATTTTTCTACTCTTAGTATTTTATACATGTAGAGAAATTTTATATACGAGCCACTACTAAACGATCATAACCACTGATGGCACTAATAATAAATCTACCTGTAACGTTTCAGAGTGGAAAATAGTAGAAGCAGCCGACCTGTAGAACATTCTACAGCTGCACCAAAAGTTGTATACAACAGTAGCCATTATGATTCATCTCGTTACGATCCCTATTATGCTCTTTATGATGATGACGTTGATTTGTATAAGGATGTTGGTAAGACTTCGTAAATATCCTCAAATTTTTATCATATTTAATGATGATGAAATTATAGAATACACCCAACATTACAATAATGAACCTCCTACTTCACAACAAACATATAGAGGAACTCCCGCGTCGTCTCACCAAGTCCTTACCCAAGAAAAATCTTCAAAGAGAGGAAATGCCGCTTACATTCAAAACAGTTATAGTACTCCACAAGACATTTATCAATCATCTGTAATTCAAAGTTACGATGACAACCACTACGGCAGTCAGGTAAGTGTTCAAATTAAAAACAATCTTCTTCTATACGTCTTCTACATACGTTTGCATTTTCCAATAGGATGATGATCACAATACTTATCAAACCAGCAAGCAAACATCTAGGTAAGTTAAAACATTTATATAGTGACTTTTTGCAATAAGTTATATCCTAGGGGGGATCGAAATGAATTGAATTATATTGAGGAATCTGCTACAACTAAAAGAATTACAACAACTACAACTACTACAACTACTACTACTACTACGACGACTCCACGCCCAATACCCACACAAAAGAGTACTAGAGCTCCGGCAAGGTACTACATAAAACAAGAAACTTGTCGCGCTTATCTGTATTTCATTCATCCAAAAACATAGCGTTCATACATTACTTACTTATACATTTTTTCTGCTTACTAGCTTTTTAAATTATGCGTTTGTAGTATCTTTGAGTATCTGCATCATCTCAATCAATCGAGCCGTCAATATTTTTCTTCCGGTTATGACTATACATATTAAAACAAATCTTTAATACAACTACTTTTGTCATTACTATTACCAGGGTATTCACAGTTATGTTATTTGTTTCAACAGATCGCCTAACAGTGCCAGTGCGAATGAGGTACGAGCACAACCTACACATTATACATTACCGGAAGGCTCGGGATACTTCCATGCCATTCTCACGCCTAATAATACCGAAACATCTCCTACTACCCATGAATTTCCTCTATATCTACTCGAAAATGTTTCTGATATATCTCTGCAGAAACCTATTGTCAATCAGCCAGCTCCATTTACTTTTCCAAAACACGTAACTACACCTAGGACATCATCTTTTCACTACATTACTAAATTGTCCAAGTCAACTTCAATGGTCTCAACAGCTCCTAGTCCCACACTAAGAAATTCTAAATCTAGAAACAACCAATATGAAAGTGTACCTGATGATCTAAATAGAAAGATTATTACGCCCACGACTTATGCACCACCAGTGCTTTTCTTAAAATCTCTTTTTGACAGTAAACTCACACCTAATAATGTTAGTTTACACTCGGAACCTGAATCTAGTACCTATTCTGAAATTGAGACTAACACTCAGCCAAAGTCTGTAAAGACTTACAAGGTACGTGTAAATCCTTCAACAATTAATAACCAACTTTGGACTACTTCGAACGAAACGATTATCGTAAATGATTATTTACAAATTAAAAATCAACTTGAAAATATTTCCAATGCATTTTTCGATAACAACACCTTATTTAATCAACCTATTTTATCAAGCACCGAATTATTTGATGAAGATGATACTAACGAATCAGTTAACGAAAACGACTCGTTGAGTGTCGAATCTAGTTACGAAACTGTTAGTGATGCTAGTCAATCTAGCACTGAATCATTCAAAAGGCAGAAACCTGATCCAACAACAGCAAAATCTGTTAATCTGCCGACAAAACGTACTCTAACCAGCATTCCCAGTGATATATACAATTCCGACCTTTTTGATTTTGATGTCGACCTAACTAATACATCTTGGTTGATGTTACTGGAAAGAATAAATAACATGAACGGTAACAAATCAGTTCACAACCTAAAATTATCAGATGATACACTAAGAGATTCTGTTATACCCAAATCCCTTATGGACTTTCTCAGATATGAATCAAAACTTTCTTCGTTAGAAAAGCAAGTTACCCCTGTATCTAATCCCGCAGAAGACGTAACAAAAAAAACAACCGTCAGTTCTTCCCGTAATACCTCTCTTCCCACTCGAGTTTCCCGGGTAAATACAGCCATTAAATCTGTAATTGCATTAGGGGGACCGCAAAGACAATATACGAAATGTAACGACAACCAAACTCCCATTGCCAAATGCAAGAAAATAAATCAGAGGTATTTATTTATGGTACAAATAGAATTGCAAAATTAATTTGCATGAACACATATCTTTTTTAAATCTAGTTTGCACTTGTTTTCCAAATTAACTACCCTTTCTCTGCCACATGCTTCTGGTAATTTATTACTGTCTCACCTAAATTACCCTGACAATTATCCTATAACTCCTCAAGAGACTGGAGGTTGACTGGACCCTTCTCTGTCCGTCAAGTAACACTATGCACAATTAACACGTTACCCAATTTTTGATGGTATGTTTTGCGCATAATACACACATAAGGTATAAGTATCAAGGTATACACCAGTTGCTATAGGTACAGCATTAACGGAATGTCCTAGATGGTATGCATGTTGGTAGCGTAGAATTTGTAGTAATATTGGCGATCAGATATAACGAATTTTCGAAATGCAAAATACTTTTCTTTTATTGATATTTATTGTCGTTTTAGGACAAATAGTCGAGGACGAGGTTCCGCTCATTATAGTAATTCTGGTGCCGGTGAAACAGTTGTTGTTAATCGGGGTACACCACCAACGTAAGTTATACACTAATATAAAACCAACAGGAAGAGTATCCAAAGGAGATATTTTCATTATAGCATTGTAACATTTATTTTACCGGAAATATCTATAATTAGAGTGCCCAAAAAAGTTTTTATCAAATCTCAGCCTTTGATTTTCTTAGACAAATATGACAATCATGTTTTACTCCTTTAAACACAGTACTACATTTGGGGCAGATTTTAGGAATATACGAATATCTTACCAAAATCTTTGGATACACATAAGACAGTACCTATACTCAGAAGAATGAAGAATAACTATCAAAATGACTTTTAACGTCTTTAGCCTGATAAAGATAGTTTACATTCTTCATCAACTTCATTTTTTGACCAATTTAGTTTTTGATGTTCTTGATTTTCTTAAGTCTATTGATTTTTATGTTTTTTTGATAAAAACTTTTCTGGACACACGTACTGTTTAGTTTTTCTTATCTAGCACATTCAATATTTCTAAAACAATATCGTGTCAAAAGCAACACAAATTCAATCAAAATTATACGAAATCATTACCAAACTTTACACGTCGCAGACACACAAAAATAAGAAAGGGCATTAATTATTTTTAACTACTTAATGTTATTCTAGACGATCTCGGCCAACGTTGAAGCCTTCTACTTCAATAGTATCTAAAGCCGCAGAATACATCGACATTTATAAATATCCTCCTCGCCGTCCTACACCTATTTACCCTCAACCTCAGCCGGACAAGACAGCTGCTAAGTGCCGTAAAGACGTTTGTCTGTTACCTGATTGCTCGTGTGGTGGAAAAGAAATTCCCGGTAAGTACAACTGCGATTCGTAGGTAATTTATTACAGACCAACAGCCCAAACCACTCCAGAAGCCGGACCCATATTTGGATGTGTAGATTTGTTTTGTGCTAATAGGAGATTTGGACGTTCAGGAGGTTCCACAAATGGTGTTGCTGACGTTTGACGATGCCGTCAATGATTTGAATATGGCGTATTATGCAGAATTGTTCGAGAATGGTCGTGTTAATCCCAATGGCTGCCCAATTGTTGCTTCATTCTATGTGTCCCATGAGTGGACCGATTACAGTCAGGTTCAAAATTTGTATGCAGATGGACACGAAATGGCGTCGCACACCGTATCGTAAGTGGCCAGTTTCTGACCAGGAGCTGCCCTCTTGCTAAACTGTGGTTGCTTCCTATATCTATAGCTCTGTGCTAAGTCATCAAGCTTATTTCGATTCTCTAACGTATTTCTTCTTTCTCTTGCTGTGCATACTAACTAACAGGTGACCTGCCCGTCGACCAAGTGCCTCAGATGGTGCTGCTAACATACGATGACTCTGTAAATGACTTGAATAAAGGACTATACCACGATCTTTTTGAGAAGGGACGAGTTAATCCTAATGGTTGTCCCATCGCTGCTACGTTCTACGTATCCCACGAATGGACAGATTACAGTCAAGTTCAAAACTTGTATTCGGATGGTCATGAAATTGCTTCTCATACAGTGTCGTAAGTCACTATAGACGTTTTCACATGCACTGTATATAATTCATTTGCACTTTACTTTTTTTGTACAGTTCAATACCTTGTATCACTTGCTATTTACATAAATCAAATCAATGTGCTCTAATTGCAAAATTTAAATTATGTAAATATCAAAATTTTATTTTTGTGAAATTGCAAACTAATCATGAAACGCTTAATTGGCCAATATTCTCGTTTTGGGATCTATATATTTTATTTTCGGCGCTTTTTGTACAAAGCACAATTATTTTATCAATACTTACTTTGCTTTCCTATCTTTTAACTTAATTGCCTTCTAAAATATAGACACAGCTTTGGCGAGCAGTTCTCTCAGAAGAAATGGACCAAAGAAGTTGCTGGTCAGCGTGAGATTTTATCGGCCTACGGTGGCGTTCGACTAGAAGATGTTAGAGGAATGAGAGCACCTTTCTTATCCGTAAGATATACGAAGAAACGAAACAAACTCACGTTAAGAGAATTAATATTTTAGGTGGGGGGAAATAAAATGTTCAAAATGTTGTACGATTCTAACTTCACTTACGACTCATCTATGCCTATATACGAGAACAAACCTCCGAGTTGGCCATATACATTAGATTATAAACTATTCCACGACTGTATGATTCCACCATGCCCAACACGTTCGTATCCTGGCGTATGGGAAGTTCCCATGGTAATGTGGCAAGATCTAAATGGTGGAAGATGTTCTATGGGAGATGCATGCAGTAATCCTGCAGATTCTGAAGGAGTATTCAAAATGTTAATGAAAAATTTCGAAAGACATTACACAACGAACAGGTAACTTGTTATTGAGATTATATCCGTAGACGTTCGGTGATGTTTTTATATTTAGAGCACCATTTGGTCTTTTCTATCACGCTGCTTGGTTCACACAACCACACCATAAAGAAGGATTTATTCAGTTCTTAGATACTATTAACAGTATGAAAGATGTCTGGTTACTTACAAATTGGCAAGCCATACAGTGGGTACGTGATCCCACGCCTATTTCTAGATTATCATCATTTCAACCATTCGGATGCAATTATCCCGTAAGTACAAAATGTAGAGTGATTTGATAAGTGTTGTTTATAATGTTAATTTTTAGGAGCGACCAAAACGGTGTAACAATCCTAAAGTGTGCAATTTATGGCATAAAACGGGAGTAAGATACATGCGTACCTGCCAACCCTGTCCAGATATCTATCCATGGACCGGTAATACCGGAATTCGTAGTAGTCGTATCGATAATGAATTAGAAGATTAACCGATAACTATCAACTTACTTTTAAAATATACTTTTAATATACTATCTATTGTCACGATTTGCAGTATAACATTTTGATAAGTTCCTTTGAGAAAAATAATAGAAGAAATTTCCTTTTACTGTAGGGGTACCCAGTAGCATCTAGAAAAATGTGATGTTACAATTATTATTAATTTATTGAAAATCAAAATATACGTATAACAATTAACGTCGGCCAATTTAAGTAAATAATGTTAGTAAAACTGTTGTAATTTCTTGATTTTTTCATAGATAGTTCTATGTAGTATTTAAACTACATAATCTTGTAGATTATTTTATTTATTTTATATACGTAAAGATTTTTTATAGAGATTGTATATTCAATGTTTTGTAAAATAGGAAACCAGTGAGTCAAAAAAAGGTTTAAAATCTTTTGTATTTTAACTAGTACGTATACATGGAATACTTGTATTTCAAGATAGCGGCTGTGTAATATAAAATGAATTTTGATCTTTTGGAAATAGAGATGAATAAAGAAGATCGTGCTATTTTGTCGAATCTGCCATAAGCACATACAAAAGCAAAATTATTGTTATTATTATAATTTTTATAATTTAATAGAAAACATTTCGATTTTGTAAAAAGTATGTTTATATTATAATAATTAATTTCTAAACGTCGTTAAAATAAAGGGTAAGAAAGTATTTATTCAAGTTTATGTGCAACGATGTTGCTGATTACTCACAGATATGAAAAAAGGTAAGTAGTATATTCATAACCTAACCACAATCTCAACATGGAGTTACATTCTAAAATAAAGATATTTGACAGGATCTTGTGTTTACTCTTAAAAACGTACTGCCCAAAAGAGATCAAAAACTTTTATACTTAAAGGTTTTTGCAGCTGAACCTTTGAGATTCAATTGCTGCTTTCTACCACAGATGCTTTACTTTATGCTTAAATGCGAACACTCGGAAAATAAAATAAGAACTTGGAAAAAGCAGAATAACAGTATAACAACCGGTCCATTAACTTTTGTTAGTTAGTTGATTAAAGATATATATCATGATTTTTATTGTTAAATACGACAATACATAAATGAATCAGGTTGAAGTTTCACTTTAGATTTTATAATTTATAATTTTATTCCCAATATTTTAGGTTTATTTTTCTAAATTTCTAATTGGGTTTTTATTTTTTGTGTTGATCTACATATTTAAAAAACGATTTCGCTAAATTTAAATTCCTATAACTAGCAAAAACTATGAATAAGTCTGTATCAAAATTATAAAGTGCTTTATTTTATGGTACACCTTGAAGACATTATTAGAATACTTATACACATGATTGTACCGCGCTACTTACTTTAAAAAGCATTTTTGGCATTTCTACAGAAAACATTGTTATATCCTTCGTCCGCAGATTGTTGGAATATTCCGTAGATTTCTACAAAAAGCAACTATAGATTTACATTTCTACAACAATAAATGAAAAGTCCGAGACAAATATGGTAAGATAAACATAAAACAATTATATTATTTATATCCGCAACTCTTCAGAATAAAACTCGTGTCCAAATATCAGATATGGTATAGTATCTCACTTGATTACAAGTTCATTCTAACTTAAAACAAGAATGTTTGTATATGTGTGAGGCAACCTTCACGATAACTGACGATACAAATCCGCAACGCAGTGTTTGTATACAATGAAGGCATAAAATCTTTAATCAATAAAGCAGACACTTGGAAGTTCCTGTTTAATATATGAAGTGAGATTTGGCTTTAGCAAACAATCGTTACAACCACGAGTACAACTGTAATCACGAGAAAAGATTCCTGAGTCACTAATTTATGTTGCAAGTTCCAACACTTCACTCGCTGCGTTTATACATTCATCTTTGAAGAATATTCAGATATAATTTGCCCAAACAAAATAAATAAACATTACTACATTAGTAATAATAATAATTTTAAGAATTAAACTTTTATTGAGCTTAACCAAATTGGATGATAAGAAATCGAAGGTAGGTGGTTGTTATTATGTTCGCTTCTCATTTATTTATAGTCTTAGAGATTTCTAACAATATAAATGCTACTAAAGTCGAAACGCAAAGTTACTGCAAGCTTAATTATTCTCAGTATTTTGACTAAAAAAAGAAGAAAAAGCGTTCTATATGGGTTCGTGGATGGATTCAGCAACGAAACGCATTAGGTGCTTTTGGTCAGTTGATGTCCGAATTAAAAGTAGAAGATCTTGCACAATTTGCAAATTTTGTAAGGGTGAAACCAATAGATTTTGAAAAATGAATATGCAAAATTGGACAACTAGCAAAAAAAATCAAGATACTAAATTTAGAAAAGCTGTATGTGTGTGCAAGAACGGTTTACAGTAACTTTACAATTTTTAGCATCAGATAAGTAGAAAGTTAATTAACTTAAGTTTAGGAGATACTACGAACAATAGTTTATTACTTACTATAAACGTTTCAAGGAATTCTTATGCCAGTCTAAGCTATCTATTTAGAATTCCAAAATGCACAATTAGTCTGATCGTTCCAGAAACCTGCAAAAGAATACTTATTGCTGTTTTAAAGAAGGATTATATGTTGGTAAGTGTACAAAAATACTTGGTGCTAATGTCAAATTTAGTTACTAGATTTAGAAAAATGAAATAGTGTGCATAGGATTAGATAGTAAGCAGATAATTAATTAAACACAGTGGTTTATACAGATATTGTATTACAAATAATTATTAACATACGCATTTCAGGGATTAGATATCGGTAAATTCATAGCGCTGGTAGCTACTTTCAGTTTCGTTTTGCAGGTATGATATTAAGTTTAATGAATTTGAGGTACTGGGCTGATGCACATATTGTTGAGAAGTATTTGAAATATTGGAGAAATCTAATGAAGCAGATGCTGAGATAACGGGGCTGGGATTTGAACAAGTAGAGGGTAAACCTTGCTCTTCTTCTTCACTTATTTCCAATATTACTAGTTGTAGTTTCCTCTTAATTTTTCTCCGTAAGTTGTCCGATTTTAAATTTCTCATTTTAAAAAGAATGCATGACTAAAACTAGTCACACTATTAAATGAATGTTTTCTTGATAAAAGTTTTTGTTTTCATTTTTCTTACTCTCTTATCCATGGGGGGGGGCGAAGAAGCTTTCACCCCCTCCCCCCATGAATCCTCCACTGTACTACTGTCCGACATAAATGTCAGATGTAAACCTACCATAATATAAGTTTAACATGAGGTAGTCTTCTTACAAAGACCAGTATCTGTGCGTTTACTGTTACTAAAGGCGTTAAAAATCTAAAAACTTGTAGTAACTTATTGCATTGCAAAATAAAATTATTCTAACTCATGTTACATTGTTAAATTGTACATGTAAATCATTTGCTCATATTTAATGTATCAAACAAAGATAAATATCCTATTGCGTTTTCACTCGTTACTAGGCTTTCCATATTATTTGTCTCACTCCAGGTACGTATTATACAGAACCTTCTTGAAATCATTCACCGGCATTACGTCATCACATCAGTTGTCAAGGTCAGAATTTTCTTGGTTATCTTTCTTATTTTGACATCATCAATTCTAATGATTCCTAAATAGTAATTATTACTAATTAAATACAAAAAAAATTCAGGTAGTGTTACTATTCTCGCTTTTAGCGCTTATACCTATCAAATAGAATTCAATTCTTCTGGTGCATTTAAGAGACATCATGTATCCTGTGAGTCATTTTAATGATTTACTTACCATTTCTATATCATAACTATAATTATTTTAGAATACTGGTTATTCTGGAGGTGGAGGATATCCTGGAGGGGGAGGATATCCTGGAGGTGGAGGATATCCTGGACAGCAATATGGTGGTTATGGTAATCCTGGAGGTCCACCTGGGGCTCCTCCTGGAGGTCCTCCTGGGGGTCCTCCTGGAGGTCCTCCTGGGGTTTCTCCTGAAATACAGCAATGGTTTGCATCAGTAGATCGAGATCGCTCTGGAAAAATAAACGCTAAAGAACTGCAATCAGCTCTGGTTAACGGACAAGGAAAAAACTTTTCAGATGTTGCTTGCCAACTAATGATAGGGATGTTCGATAAGGATAAAAGTGGAACTATAGACATTAATGAATTTCAACAACTATATGCCTATATTAACCAGTGGTTGGGTGTCTTTCGAATGTATGATAGAGATCAGTCGGGACATATTGAAGAACAGGAATTAAGTCAGGGTAAGTTATAATATCATTTTAATAATTTTTAACAATGTTTATCTGATTTAAAATTTAAGACTCGTCTAATATTTCTTATTTTTCAGCATTACAACAAATGGGTTTCCGTTTTTCTCCAGAGTTCATAAAATTATTAATTGCTAAAAGTGACCTTCAAAACCATCAACAAATGTCTGTAGATCAATTCATTGTTGTTTGTGTGCAAATCCAGCGTTTCACAGAAGCTTTTCGAGCACGTGATAGAGAGATGAAGGGAATGATTACAATAGCATTTGAAGATTTTTTAGGAGTGGCGCTAGAATGTTCTGTTTAAACAATATATAATACTACAAACTGAGAATCTATTTTTGAAATTTTCGAAGGTTTTAGATATTTTTTTAAGCATTTGTATTTAAGAATTGTTATGTATAATTGCTCGCAATAATTTTAGTAGAGAGATTATTAAATTATAACTATGCTGGAAATTGGCCTCATCTCATTAATACTAAAAAACTATGAAATTAAAGAAAGATGCTATATTTAGTTAAATGTGATAAAACTACACATTCAAAATTCTTATAGGTTAGATTGTGGTTCGTATGCTCAAAATTAATAATTTTATTTTATTGAAGTAATAATAAAATACTATGAGAGATGAGTAGTGGAATGTGTGACATTAATATAAATAAAACATTGAAATGTACCCTATTTGCTTATTATCATTGTTGATTTGAACATACACTGATGAAGGTTTACAAAACAAGACACAAATTGGTTGGTTAGGTTAACAAACAATTGAAAGATTCTTGCTGTAGAGAATGTACATTACATAAGTTTTGTAATTTTGCACATACACAGCAAATTTGACACGGTGATGCATTTCATTACTCTGGTTTTGAGCAAACAAACATAAAATCTTCATAATACAGTATAAAAAAGTATTGTTTATTAATAATTTTAATGTAGTGCTTACATTTTTCAAAACCTTGATTGTTGATTATAAAGTTTTGTTAAAACTTTTCTGTTTATTTTTGTATAGGCGAGGGGACTTCAACACATGTAAAATCTATTTTAACTATCACATTATTTTTAAGAAAGGATTTCTTGTCAATGTATTTTGCAATCAGGCAAGGAAGTCTTGGAGTCGATACATAGTGAAGATTTGATTCAAGCACATTAATCCTTGACTCAGATATTTGAAACAAATATGAATACATATACATGTAGAGCCTCCTGCTATCCAAGCATCACACATTAGGTGTGTTCAATGGACTTGATATAACGTATTATGAAATGGCTATTCTCATCATAAAAAGAAGTATGCTAAGTGAGCATTCCAGCAAAACTTAGTACAAAATATCGTTATGCTCAATATAGATTACTGAGCTCATTGAAGGCATCTATTATTTTATATTTTATTATGTGAGGATTAATGTCTGGCACAAGTCAAGGCATAATGCACTGCTTGAATTGAGGTTTTACAGTGTTTGACCCTTATTTAATTAAGTTAATAGGCTGGAACTATATGACTGGTTTAAATTGTTGGAATTGTCAAATTATAAAGAAATTAACCAATCAAGTGGGCCTGGCCTACTCCGAAGTTAGATCACGTACCACCACTAATAATATGGAGAAGCATATTTGTTAACGTTTGGATGATATTTGATATGTGCCTGTTTGCAATGCTATAGCTGAAATATTCAGCTTTCACAGCCTTTTTTTTGTATTTAACTTATGTAATAGTTTATGTACTCTTCTGGTTTCACTAAGGGTATACGACATACAGCTTTTATGTAACCTAGCCATTATTATCATTTTAGTATGATTTGAGCCACAAAACATATAATAAACAAAAGTAATTATTGTAATTTGTATAAATCTTCGGACAGCTCAGAAAGTAATAGCATTGCTAAGTATTATGCAATATTAAGCAAGATCATACAATAATAAGCATTGCTTGCTGCTGGTATCAAACTTTTGTTGATGAGCTCTTACACTAATCAGCATTGTATTGTTGACCATCCACGAGTTTCTCATCAACAATGCACATTTATTATTCAACACAACACAACTTAAAGCAGTTGAATTTTATATGTAAGGTTAATAATGTATCATGGTGGAAGAGAATTTCTATGCTTTGTATAGTAATAGAATATTAATACTTTACTATTTCACCAATTACTGGTTATTGCCAATCAACAATAATCTTCCTAATGACGAAACACAGAAATTATTAAGATTCGTTTTAGTCAGCGCTTCTGTTGTATCCCTTGGTTTAATCGTAAGCAATCGTAAATAAACTGCTTTCTAATTTATTTAGTTTGCTTTACATGATTTTTCTAGAGGTAATGTAATGTACTCTTTTATATTAGATTTATTGAAATCCTGTACATGTGCATATGCATTATGCAATTGCTTTTGTAAATTAAGTTATTACATCTAAAGCATCTTGTGAAATTTAAATTGTAATAACATTCCTGTATTATAATTAATAATAAAATATATCAAATGTTAAAAATTCTTCAGTTTATTTTCTGTCCGTGGAAGAAAGGAAGGGAAGTGGCATTGACAATTTGACAGTTCATGTAAACATGCAGGGTTGAACTTAGGTGAACTATACATCTTAAAACTAAGATATCCACTTTTCGGATATATTAGAAGTTATAGAATATAACAGAAACAAAATGAATTGATAAATTGTGCTGCTTCATGTACACCAATCCATTAGACCACTTCTCTCCTTTAATAGTTCTGAAATTTAGACACTCATGGGCATTGTGAGGAAGTGCATTTGTATCCCACTGGATTCTGGATGATAATAAGAAATATGATTATAAATAAATAGTAAGTTGTGTGATAGCAACACTGATAAGAAAAGAAAAGGTATATGAAATACCCAAAACTAGTAGAAAGAATAATAGTGTATTGTATTTTTAGGATTAAAAGTGCAAAAAAAGCACTCTTAATATGAACGATACATACTATTTTTTCTCCAACCAAGAAAGTATGTAAAACTCGGTAATTTAATATAATAATAGTATGCATATGTTTTCAGTATTAAAAGTAGCTTTTAAGCCTTGGATTAAAAGTGTTGCTTAGGAACCAACCCATTTTTTTATTAGTAACAAACCCATTTTTTTATTAGTAACAAAAATGTCAACTTTTAATACAAAATACACTAACAAAGAGTATTGGGGAAGATAATGTGTTTATTTTGCACCTGCCGATGGTTTTGCTAACAGAGATTAATATGCTTACAATGTATCTTTGCTATTCCTTCTGTTTTTATTTTCAATCTTCTCTACCTTTTTCCAAATATTTCATTGCATCTTTATCTTTTAGTTATAGCGTAACTCCAAAACACATAATCATATGATAGGGCTTTAGACAATGGATGGTATTAATAGATAAGCAAATGCTTATATATCCATCTCACTCTTGTCAGTCAAAAATTATATTTTTCATCTTTTATTAGTTGAAGTATAAGCATTTTTATTATCCAAATTACTTATTATTATTACTTTCGTCTATGGATCGTATCACCCCAAAGAGAAAGAGCTCTCCTCTCACAAGATAAGATACTATTCTAAATGACAAATCTCCATGTCTACTTTTATTTTGAAATCCAAGAGAAGAACGGGAAACGCATGTGCGAATTTAATTACTTGTTACGCCACTGATTTTTCAATTTAGTGTTTATTCTAACCTCACCTTTTTATCAGATGTTGGTGGAGTATTGCAAGTTGTAATTATTATGTTAACAAGATAAATCAAAGACTGAAGGGAATTGTACTACAAAATAATGTTAAAATTAGCAAATTCTGACGTACATATATCTAAATCTCCGGGTAACGTAGTTCTCAAACTTAGAGGTTAGGAAATTGTAAATGTTAAAGTATTTTATTTTTAGATTGTGTGATAAATAATCATGTTGTCACAAATGGTATAGAAAGTTTTACTGGTTTAGGTCTAGATTGTGAAAGCTGTTTATATGAATTAAATACACCTTATATTGTATGTGTGATTTGTAATATTAACATATGTAGCTCCTGCTTTGCGGCAGGAGTTGAGTTTTTAGACCACAAAAACAATCATGATTACATGATATTTGATGATAATTTTCCTTTGTTTAAAAATTCAAGTTGGACTGCTAAAGAAGAACTTAAATTGCTCGATGTATTAATAGAGTATGGAAATTTTGATACAGTTACACGGTATCTATCACAGCGAACTCTAGAAGATGTAAAGGATCATTATGATTATTTTTATTTAGAACGAAATGGCTCTGATTTATTACCAGAATTCCCTACAAAACATTCTTTGAAATTTAAGAAGATAGTTCCATATCGATTTAGTTTAAATGATGTGCACGAACCACCACGATGTACTCCTAACTCTTTTGGTTTTCATTCAATGGCTGGTTATAATGCAGCACGTTCTGAGTTTGAGTTAGAATATGATTCAAATGCAGAAGACTTAATATGTAATTTAAAGTTTAAATCTGTTCGTCGAAAAGATCCTGATTATAACCTAGTTTCTGATTTACAGTGTGCAATAATCAATAGTTACAATCGACGATTATTAGAACGAGAAAGACGAAAAAATGTGATTAGAAATCATGGTTTAATTTTGGTTAGGAAAGTAATTGGATGGTTACATAGATATGATATGACAGTAACTAGAAGAGTATATGAAAGGATATGTAGATTTATGCAGTTTTATACAGGAATGCAGTTTGAATATTTAATGGAAGGCTTGCATCGTGCTGGAGAACTGAAAGTAGATATTTCCAGGTAAAGCATTACAGTTAAGCTTATTAATTATTTAGGGATGGATAATAGGGACATGTTTTAAAACTTTATAACATCCATTGAGTATTTCTATAATTTTAAAACACATTTTTAAGAAATGATTCCTTTGTTTATTTAAATAATAACTAGGTTAAATATACTGAAAGATATATAATATTTTAGATTGTGTGAATTTCACAAAAAAGGTATAACAACTATTCCAGCAGCTCAGCTCTATCTTCGATTAAAACAAGCAAATGACCACTCTCTAAGTAGCGTAAAGAATTTCCAGAATAACAACCAATTTAACTGGAAAGTAAAGCATTCACTTGCATCAGCGTTACTGTTACCAGCAAGTGTCAAAAAACGATGTGCTTTTAGTCCATTAAATATAATTGGTTTACCTGGTTATGAAAAATTGACGGCAAAGGAACAAGAATTATGTAAAAATGTTAGGTTAGTGCCTTTATCATACATAGAATTTCGCGATATTTTAATAAATGAAAATAGGAAAGTGGGTTATTTAAAATTACAAACTGCTAGAAGATTACTTAAAATTGATGTGAATAAAACTAGACGTTTATATGACTTTCTTGTACAAGATGGATATATCAATAAACAGTAAATCTTATATTTATTTGTTAATTGAGTGACATCTTAAGCTGTATCGTGTAAAATATATACGTAGGTTGTTGCAGTATTAATTTATTTATTGCAAACCTGAACTTCTAACACAAGTTTGTCATTCATCTATTGGTATTTGATGAGAATGAAGTCTTAATTTTATTTATCTTAATATAAAATTGTTTTATTTTTTTAATTTTAAACTGTATAATGTTGGTTTTTAATTATACGTGGTTATCAGAATATGATTATGCTACCTGGTATTAGAAGTTGAGGTTTTGGGTGATTGAGTTTATATCATGATTTCAAACTAGAATTTATTCAATATTATAGACTGAACAGCTTTTATTATATTTCATATTGTCTGTGAAGTACTAATATCTTGCAACCCACAAAAAGTGGTTTGTGAGGTAGTAGTACTTCACGGACAGTACAGACTAATATATTTGAGGTTATGAATTGAATAGTGTCTTTATTATTATAATTTTATCAAAATACTTTAAGCAATAATGGTTCTTTTTATTTTTATGTATTTTCTTTCTTTTCTATTATTTAACCTTTCCTTCGGTATCTGTTTTATTGCCATCATGTTTCTGTTAGATTTTGTTTTAATTGTCTTTAAGAAATATTTGTGAGTTAAAGCGATTTAATCATTCTTGCATGTTCTTGTTAAATGTTTCATTTTTGTTTTCTGTTATTAGCCTCAATATCAATAACTTGAATTCTTTTACCAGTATTTATTAATATTTACATACACATATATTAAGGCAATATCATCATATCATGGTGAAACAAACATTTCTATAGTCGGTTGTTTTGTGTGATGTTTTTTATATTTTGTATGCATGCAATACAATAAAACTTCCATTATCTAGAATAGGTGAGCTGGATCAATTCTATTTTTCCAGTACTAATATTATAAATTTACAGTGCAAACAAAACTATCATATGCTATAATAATACAAGAAGCAATTTGTTAAAGTTTTAGTTAATCTAGCTCGGATAACCGAAGTTCTATTGTATTAATAATTAAACATTACAATATAAACATTTCTTTGTTCTTTATACGTACTAGTAATTTTTGAATTATTTATTATTTTTTAGTTTGAACTGTTATTTTCATATTTTTATTGCATATTTATTATAAACAAAGCGAAATGAATTTTAATTTTAAAAAAAATTATTGTATTACTTTGTCATGATTGGAACAATAAATTAAAGCCAATGTATAATACTGTTGTATATCTTTATTTTCTGTTGTTGTTATATTGGAAATGCCATTGCCAGTACCAGTTTCCTATGAATAGATAGATGGACACAGGCCGACTCTTTACAAATAAACAACCGATTTCTGCAAATAAACAGTGATATGGCAACTGGATACCTAGCAACCTGGAAATGCAGGATAAGTCAGGAAATTTCTTTATTCGCTAAAAAAAGTCAGGGAATTTGTCCAGAAACAAAAAAGTGGGGGAAATTTCAATGAAGAGAGCAAACTTAAAATTCTCAAAAAATTCATGATGTACCTAAACTCAAGGAACTTGTACTGACAGTGAAACTCATTTTATCAAGAATAAAGAAAAATTGAAGTTAAAACTAAAGCCTTTTTTTTCCTCTCTAGTTTGCTCTCATTTTCCCACCCCTCAATGTTTATCACACTATCTCTGGTTGTTTTCATTTGTCACTTTCCTCTTACTGTTTACTACTACTGATTTAGTTTTTTTACCATCTTTTGTTTCCTATGCTTGATTTCTCTTTTTATACTGATTTTGCGATGTATTTGACATCTTTCTATTTCATTTGCAACATCAGTATCAATCTTCACTAAATGTTTTATATGGCAATACTGCTTTTAATTCTTTAATCTTAAATATGTAAATTCTAAATATAAATTGCTGTATATCGTAGAATAGTTTGTCAAGTTGCTGGGTAAAAATTACAAAGATACAAACCAAAATTGAAAGTTCTCAGCCTGTGCTAAAAAGTTACATCTGTGCTGCAACATTTGTTCTATACATTTACAGCCTGCTGATAATGTCCAAAATCATTTTAAAACATGATTTTATTCACAAGGAGTGTCACAAAAAAAGTGCAAGAATACATTTCCCTTGGAGTTTACTAATTTTCCCTTTTTAACTCTGAAAACCATGCTCAAACTATGCCTGTTGGTATCTGTAATTCTATCTAGACTCGCTCAGTAGTAGGGGATTGTGCAGCATTGGTTGCCCAGTTTAACCCAAAAAACCACAATAAAACCTGTTTTTTTTTTCTATCAACACCAAGCTTTGTAGAATAATCATTTCATGCTGCATGGTAAGTACATCCAAAACAGCTTATTAAACATGTCGAAGCAGAACTGTTTAGTTTTATCCTTTGCAAATAGAAATATCAAGACAAGTACCTATTTATTTTAGATCTAGTAAATCAATTTGAATTTTATTTTATTTTATTTTACATTGACTTAGTAGTTAGGGTGTTTTCAAAGTTTGAGGTTAAGTGTGTTCAAGTGGACACAGTGACAACCACAATTGAGTTAATCATGCATTTTAATCTTCGTTTGTGTAATATCTCGACTTGTTTCTTATTTAAATATTTGATAGGATACCCAGTATATTTTCTGTTGCAACAATTATGATTTGGATTTAAAACTTCTATGGGAAAGTTCAGTTAAATTGGTATAGTAAACTATGGCCTTAAATTTGTTTTAGGTTATGAAATTCCTGGAACAACTTATGTTATTCTGTTAGTCACTATATACACACAGTATACCATAAGTTAGAGTTGCGCAACCAATGCACTTAAGGTCTAGGTAGGCCACATAAGCTTTTGACTGGAGCTACTTTGAGAATTATCAGTAGCAATCTTTAGATCTCGCCACTATACATGATGTTTGATACAGTCACTCCTCTACAAAACAATATTTTAATAAATTTAATCCAAACATTTGACAAGTAGCATTGATATGTCATCGTGGGGATCAATTTTCACAAATTACAATACATCCATAATCTACATATCAAGCTATAAATTTATAAACGGTGACAAACCATTTTTAAAAGCTTCAGCTGGGCCCACTGTGAGCTTTGACGAAGCTTATACATATTTAAATTCTAAATTAAGAATTTGTGTATTAAACTTACAGCATAGTCAGAAAAAGATAACTATCATGGAATTCAGAAAGATAAGATTTTTAAAACTAAATATTAGCATAGTTGTGTTGCAATGCCAAGAGTAATCAGTTGTCAGGTTATATTTCATTCTTTATGTATCACAATACTATCAGCCAACATATTAGTGTTTTAAAACATACTTCAAAGATTCAGTATAAAAACGTTGCAGGTTTTTGGTTTTCAAAAAAGTGGTTATACATTAACTTTTGAAATTAAAAGCTACGACTGTTTTAAATTACAAATGTTATCAACCACAAATTATTTAAGAAAAAAAATTACTTATGACAATTTTATATTATTTAAAATAATACAGTCAATTTAAATGTTAATTAGCAATTACATTAATATTTAACTATCACAGTTCTTTAACACTTACAAGAAAAACAATTTATTGTCTTTACATATAAATGCGACGTAAATCTGCAGGAGAAGTAATCATATTGCATTGAGGACACAGTTTTTTTGCACCTAATGTTTGCAACCAGCACTGTTCACAATGCACATGCCAACAACAAACAGATATAACAGGTGTTCTGTAACGTTCCATACAAATAAGACATTTATAAACTTCATCCCTACTCTGCTCTCGACTTTCTAATTCACGAATGCGACTTTTCAATGCTTCTAATATTGGATCACCACTTACAACACTAATTTCAGTCTTTGTAATGGGCACATCAACTGGTTCACGATTACTATCAGATCCAATGACTGCCTTTCTTAAAGCTTCCTGTTCTTTATCTCCACCTGGAATAATTATATCACGTTCCGAGTATTGTGGTGATCCATATACCTGGGAGTCATCTCCATCAACAACTAGATCTTCATCTTCATCAGTCATACTTAATGATGTACCTAGACTAGAAACACCACCTTGAAGAAGTGACGTGGCACGTACACGTGATTGTCCTGCCCATTCATATTCTTCATATCCACCTTCAACATCTATATTCTCATCGCTATCGGCACTATTGTTTTCTGATCTTCGTAAACACATTTCAACATGCAAATTGATATCTTCAGTCGTTTCTTTATTACATATAGGACAAGTTATTTCTTCGGGTCTTCTTTTACGAGATTTAATTCTCTGACGACCATGTCTATTAGATCGAACTTTCTGGTATGTTTCCCACTGTTTATTTCCATGCTCAACTGAACCATTAACTGCCGATGCTGAAGGATTGCTGTTCTTACCGTTGAGTTTATGTTTGGTACTAGAAAGCTTATAAAGCTTATCTATTTCTGAAACCAAGTGTGAATCAATTTCAGAACTGCGTAGGGTAACACTGCACACAGGACAACAAGCTGGCTCCATTTGTTTCCTTTTATTTCTGCAACTACGGCCAGCTTCTTCACCGTTTGCACTGGTCCCAGCAAACTCATTCTCTTTACTTGACCCCTCCATAATCATATGTGCACAAACTTTATGGTAACCAAATAGGCTAACTATGTTTATAATATAATGGATAATTATTCATATACATATTGATGTCTATGGATTATAGTAGATTTTTAATGTATTTGAGGTTATAGCTGACTGAATATTATTTAAATTAATATAATTTCCCATTCTATAACGAATTAATACTGAAAGTTTCAATTACAACGATTTTAAATTAATGACAGAATTTAATTGGACAGTTTATAAACAATTACATATCGTTCAAAATCGAAAATACTTTTATACACAACCACCACACAACACCACAACAAACATCACAAACATTTCCAAACTAGGTCGGTATCGGTATGACAACTACCAGGCAATTTTTATTATGGTTCATGAAAGGCAATATCTTTTTGGGAATTTGGGATACATTCTGCTACCTGAGGTTTAAGCTTATAATTGTTATCTTATCAATGGTACATACATAAAAAGCCAGTTCCAAATAAGATCGGAGCAGACTATAATTGCTTTTTCTTTTTCATTAATAATTTATTTATTTCTATGTTATATCATTTTATACACTAGGCCTCTAAAATATGCATAGATTCGTTATATTATTTTAATAAGTAATCGAACAATTGTCTACCAAATACGAGAAACTTAATTTTTTGTGGTGACAACAGATAATTTTATTAAATGGAACACCTTGTATTGTATTACATTTTTAGAAACTGTTCTTCTGGAATTCTAGATAATTTCGAAAATGTAAATATCCAAGAGTCATTTTCAAAAACAAAAGAGATAATTAAGAAAATGTATGGAAAATGTTAAGTATATAGTTCGACACACTTTATTTGGCAAATGCCATAAGCAGTGCAAGTATCTTTAAATAAATTATTAGTGGGCAGGTGCTTTTTGTAGATACTCTGTTTAACACTTCCTTCAAGTTGGAGCTGTGAAGATAATAAACTACTTACTAATTCACTTGAAATTAATTGCACTGCTTACGACAACCGTCAAATAAAGTGTGTTGAACTATAATTGTTTCACGAAAATGGAGACCATGCTACACACATTTAGTTTTAATGTCTTCAGCACATCATATAGGCTCGGCTACATAACATTAACTAAAAAAGAACGCATAAAGATATAAATTGTTATCGGGTATCTATTACCTCCTAGATTTTTGACATAGTTAAAGTAAACACACCGTATATGCGAGTGGCAGATATGACTGTTCCACAGTTCGATGTCTTTGATGACAAAACAGCAAATAAGAGTACGCGAGTATTTAAATGACATTTTTCCAGACAGGTGGTTTGGTTGCGGAAAACCAGTGAAATGGCCACTGTGTTCTCCTGATTTAAATCCCATTGATTTTTATTTATACGGGTCAATTTACACTCAGTGTATTAGTTGCCCAAGCCTTGCAATGAGATAATTTATTAACTCGGACTTAACTTAAACTTCGCGTTAGGGGTAGCGAAACTTGATACCAGCGATGCCAAACCATTTTTGTCTTAGCAATTCTTTGTCTTTTTTTCATATTCTGTCTATCATTTAAATTATTAACGGTAGTTTAGTAACGTCCTATAGTGGCAAATGTTATTTTTCTATGTAGAAGTTTTTTTATATTTAACTCGAGAAAAATTGCTTTTTACTTCTAAGCTAAAGGGATCAACTCATAGTCCTTAGACTGTCTCATACACTGAACTCACTATTTTAAGATGATTATGAATTAAATATTTGGTAGCACAATATTCAAGTCTTTTTATTTTATTTAGCAAGTAGCAGCACACATCGTCAAATTATTAGCTAGTGCTACCTTCTATTTCTTCTTAACAATCTTCGTATTTTTGTATTATTTGTGATAGGAGGTCATTTGATTACAAGTTGTTGATTAATCGCTGCTATTTATCAAGAAGGGTTAAAGGCTCATTTACAACCAATTCACTAAATGCAATGTCCCAAGAACGGCACCAAAAGCCTGAAATCCTGGCTTGAATGTTAAAGGTTTGGACCCTCGCCGTTCCGGAACGGGTAAACAGAAAGTAATGATACTTGCTCAGTAGATAGAGCTTTCAAATCTGTATCGAATGAGCCCAAAGAAACTGCCAATCCTTTTGCAACAAGTTCTTTAAGCATGCAAACTGCACATGTCCACTTCAAGTTCTAACTAAATTCAGTTTTGACACATTCGCAGTTTATTTTATTCAAAATTGAGATTGTTTTTATTTGCCTATTTTTGATTGTGATTTTGCTATAACCTAAAAAGTTGTAAAATTGGCTTTATTACGTTTTTTATATGTAAAAAGCTGCAAGCCTGAAAATTAATTTTATAATTACAATAAAAACAAAATTCTTTAGTTAGAACTCTAAATTAATGTGAAATTGATATATTTTTAAAGTGCTAGTTTTAAATGCTTTTTGTTTTTGTAGGTTATAATTATGGATAATTAAAAAAGTTAGTTGACTAATTATTAGGTAATTTAGCTTGCGTGTTGGTATTAAAGAGGCAATACTAGATTGGTAATATAAAACGCAACTAACGCAAACCAAGAAGATACTGGGTACATCTAAGTCTACCACCGACGTTATAAACATAACCTAAACAACACCAAAAGGTTACGCCGGTAATAACAAAAGCTAGCGAATTAAAACTCTATTTGTAATAATATTCTAAAAGATGGCACTGCACAGGAATGCATTTTCAAAGTTGTAATTTTCTGAATTGTAAATAATGAAAATTGATGCATTGTGCAAGTGGTTGTAAATGAATTCTATTAACGCATCTGCAGAAAATCTTTGTAGTGACGTATTGCTTATACCAACGGTACGTGAGACACAACCTATGTGTTGATGTCATCCGAGACACAATCTCTTAAAACGTAGCAAACGTCAAAATTTTTAAAACCCGTGTCCTTTAAGCTTGTAAATATTGTTGATAATTTGATTCTTCTAAGATGAATTCTACAGAACAGAGTGTTTTGTTAACTGATGAATTTTTTAAGGTATACCATAATATCAGTTTATATTAAATAATAGTTTAAGTATGTTTTTAGGATACGTTTGGTATAGATGATTACTTATCTAAATGCACTCAGAAATCAGAATTACTTACTCTTCGAAGGGATTTAAAAAATTATGGTTTTGTATTGTACTCGACAATGGTTGATATTCTCAAAATGGAAACCGAAGATATAATTAACCTTGCAGAAAGTTTAACTAATTTAAGTTCTAAAATCGATGATTTGTCAACTCCAGTATCACAACTTTGTGAAGAGATTCGAGTAAGCAGTTATATTATACAATTGTTACAGTTTATATGAATTTTTTTATTACAGACGCTGCACCTCACTATTAAAGATGCTAAACTGTGTTTTGAAAAGCACCTAAATAGAGTTCAATCTATTCGTTCTGAAACTGATCGTGTGAATTTAAAAATGGGAATTTTATCCTCATCTATATACATTAACAATATAATCACATCTTGTTTACAAGAAGATATAACAGTTTTAGAGCGTGCAATTAATGAATATTCTTTTCAATATTTATATTTAAAAGAAATGGATCTTGATTCAAAAGTTATAGATAAAGATATAATAAATACTGCTACTAGATTATTGGAATTGGTTCATACCGTTTTTCTTAAAGCAATACAACAAAATGATGAAGAAACGATTTTAAGAAGTCTT
This sequence comes from Ignelater luminosus, assembly GCA_011009095.1. Lineage (NCBI taxonomy): Eukaryota > Metazoa > Arthropoda > Insecta > Coleoptera > Elateridae > Ignelater > Ignelater luminosus. The sequence goes on along the minus strand of VTPC01090244.1, from coordinate 632,389 downwards.
AGAATGTATGTAAATTTGAGTAAACAGAGTGAAGCAGAAAAATATATTAAAGAAAGAATAGTATCTCCAACGCTAAATATGATTTTTACCCAAAAAAGTCTAGATCTTCATGGTCAGAATGTTAAAATATTATATGATCAAGCTATAGATTTTTTAAATACGAACATGAAATTACTTCTTATGGTATTAGACAGGTATTTTAATGATTATTAAATGTATTGGACAACTAATAACCTTGATTGTTTTAGAAATCCAGATACAAAAGGTTTTAATTTTGTAATCAATAGTTTCTGGGTTGAAGTAGATAAGCAACTTCGTGAAAATTTACCTAACATCACTGCGCCAGGCAATCCAGAACTGTTCCAAAGGCGATTTAAAGATACTTCATTATTTCTAGAACAAATAATGAATGCAGCTAATGATTTGACACTTTTTAAGAAAAATCCAACTTTTCAAGCACATATGAAACGTTTTAATTTACCAGTTTACTTTGAAATACGTTTTCAACAAATTGCTGCACAATTTGAAGCAGAAATCATAACAGATCCTGCAGATTTTACAGAAAGTGATATAATTAGACAAAAAGGTGAAGGAAATCCATTTGCTCTGCAAGTTAGTTTAGCACTTTGGAATAGTATTCAACGCTGTTTTCATGATGATGTATTTTTGATACCTCTGGCAGATCAATTTTTAAAATTGATGATGTTGCTTACATCTCGATATTTAAAATGGTTTGAAAGTCATCTAAACGTAAGTAACTTTTGTTTTTAATTTTAATAAAATAATAGTGTTACATTAAAAAATATTTGACAGAAGTGGAATACATCGTTACCAAGCTCTGGTTTTTATAAGTTAGAAGAATTTATTATTTACTCTTTGATTGATACAAATATTCTAAAAAATTTAATGGGCTCATCAGCTAGAAATTTAAGTGAATTTGATAATACTGTATTTAAAGTTATTCCATCTAACATAAGGCCTTCTGTGAAACAGATTTTAAATATAAATGAGCAATTATTAGACGCAACGTATCTAAAATTACAACAGCAACTTGTCATTTTTAAAGTTCAGCAATGTGCAATATACTTACAACAAGTTACTTCAATACCTCGTCTTTATAGAAGAACTAACAGAAATGTTCCCAAAGAACCAAGTAATTATGTGATTGAATCTGTTTCTCCAGTTACAAAGTTATATAGTAATTATAATACAATAATGGGTGATAAAATAGTGGCTGTGATGGACCTCATAATAGCACGCTTAAGTGAACAGTAAGTTGTTTTTTTAAATTTGTTATAGTGTTTTAATTAATGAAGGATGTTTTAACATTTTTGTTATATTTTTTCAGATATGTGAGTCTAGTTCAAGAAGTTCTTCTTTCCGTATGTAAAACTGAAGAATCACTTCGAAGATTAAAGAATCGTAACCTAACAAATAATGACGATTCTCTTACCCAAACAAATGGAGATGCCACATCTGATGAAGCCAAGATTCGAGAACAGATCAAACTTGATGTAGGACATTTTATAAGAGAGGTTTGTTATTCATATTCTTTTGTTGCTGGAAAAGCCTACTAATTTACCAAGAACTTTTTATTTCTAAACTAAATTAATTAAAAGAAAAAGATATTTAAAATAACTTTACTAATATTTAATCTTTTATTAATATCACAAAATTTGCAAATAATGCTTCTGTCCAGGAACAGCAAACATGATTACATGCTACCAACATCTGTGATTATGCTTCGCCACTAATTGCTTGCTTTTGGACAACTACTAAATAGACAAACAGTGCTTTTTAAAATCCTGATTGCAATGCTGGTAGCAAACGATTCATCGTTCAGGAAGTTCATGATCCAACCACTTGCTGACTGCTCCTGGACACAAGCAATAGCTTTTGATGATATAACAGTATTTCTCAAACCTTTCTTTTTTAAGGGACACTTTACAATTCATAATATATTTATAGAGCGTTTATATGAAATTTATGGTTATTTTCATTTATAAACAGCAAAAAATACTGAGTTAACGTTAACGTTAATATAACACATTTTATAAGAAACTGAAGTCTTTAGATATTGAGAATACAGGCTACAATCTGTCATATATATGTCACAACACAGCATTATAATTTGTCTAAAAGTCAGCAAAGATCACTCTTAAGATGTTTTAGATTCATGAAAACAAATTAATCTTTTTAATACTTTTAAGAATATTGAAATTATTTTCTTTTTTCTCTGATAAAAAAGTTAAAAAGGAAATGTATGAATATTCAAAGTTTTAGCTACAGTTGAACTTCGATAACTCGAAATCCTTGATAACTCAAACTTAGTGTGAATGACTATAACATGTATGTGTAAATACCTCGATTAGTTAAAGTTTTGATTGCTCAAAGTATTTTTTTCTTTTCCTTTGAGTTTGAGTTATCAAAGTTTGACTGTAATTTGTCTTAATTTTCAATTAATTTTTTAAATACGGAAATCCAAAAACACGTTAGAATTTATTAAACAAACTAATTTGTGTGATAAGATTGTTTACTTTCCGTAAGGTCTTTCAATACACATTGCCAAGAGGCAACTTATTGCAGTCTATGGTCGTGCTCTGTTGGGCTTCCTATCTGTGACAGCCCGTAAGTGAATTCAGCCCTTCTATAACCCTCTCAAGGAAACTATAAGGAAACAGTTCCATTCTTGCAGAAACATAATTGAAGAACACATGAATAATGTTTTAATAGAAAATAAGTATCGAAAGATTGATGCAACACGGTCACTGTTTCAAAGTTAATGATACTTCATGATTGTTTACAGTGACTTAGAATGATATTTCGTAAACCATCATTATTAGAAGTGTAAGGCATAAAAAAGTGTACGATCTCTTCAAATAAAACATGAAAAACCTGCTTAAATCATGCAACTTAAAAATTAAACTAATCGTGATCTCAAACATACATTTACACTATAACCACAAAAATCTTTCTAGTAGGGATGTAGCTCAAACTGATGTGGCGCCATCAGTGGGAGAAACATAGTTTCAGTAGGGAAACAATAATATCTGTTGTGAATACTATTTTTATGTAGTTTTCAGCAAATACAACAATGACTAAAAGTCTTTGGGTGTCAAGAGTGTCATGCTGTGTTGCCAATTGTCATAGTTACCAAGGTGCCCATAATCATAATCTAATTCCTAACTGCCAAAGATGTAATCAGTTGGTAATAAACCATGGAAACTCAAGAAAAATGTAACATGTGAAAGTAAATTTGCAGACAAAAGCACGTCTGTGTTCATAGTGGCAATAAACTGTTTCATTGTAATATGCAAGACGTGTCCATTTTAATTAATTAGTTTTTCTTTCCCTTAGATCCATGTTAATATTTAATGGGTAGAAACCCAAAATGCATTTGTTTATCCATTCCTGAAGAGCATACTTCTTTTTATATAACTTCTAAAATTACTAATGAGAAAACTAACCTTTTTTGTGACTTCTTTAAATAAACCTAGTATGCTTTTGGAATAATGAAAATTAAGAAGACTAACTTGATAGAAATAATTTTCTTTTAATTATTTGTTTCCCCACCAAATATATCAATTAGCCAACTGGGGGCGCTGTATTACAATTTGTTCTACTTCTCTTCATTACATGTCTACAAATGCATTTTTTAAATACGATTGAAGATGATCCTTCCATAAGTTCTGTTACAAACTTCAAGTGATACATAGCTGGAGGTAATGAGGCAACGGAGTTCGAAAGATGATTATTTTATAGACCAGTGTGCCTTCAGGTATTTGTGCCAAAGCAATCTGTGGCAGTAACAACAGAGTGGTTTATTGTTCAGGACAGATTTAGCAGTTTAGAGTAAAATCGCAAGATGATAATTGTTACTTTAAAATTAATCATTTTCTCCTTGTCTTCACTTAACTAAAATAGCATTGTAGATAACCAATTATTACTGTATTAGTGATATTTAAAAATTAGATTGGTCAATTTATCACATTTCGGAGAGAATGAAACTTGAAAGCTATATGTTTTAACTAAATGTGTGCTTTAATTGATTGATTTTGTGGACAGTTGACACATTGTGTTTTTTCAGTATGTGTTGCATTTAAGAGACTATTTACAGGGCTTTTTCAAATAAACATTGAAGACACTTTGGAATCGATGCAATTAACTTCGAGATCAATCTCAGGATCCCAGAAGTAAAAATTTGTCTTCAATAATGCAGTAAATTCCATTTTCAAATTTCTCATTAAAAATTTACCAAATGTGTGAGGACCAAAACTGCTAGACTTCGTGCGGTCTAAGAGCTACATATCACGTCATGCACAGTTGATGAAAATAGGTCGGACCAGTCCAAGTTCACTGATATAGGGGAGTAATGATTAATATCGAAAATCAAACATAACCTTGCTTCCGTTTGTAACTGCCAATGTTACGCAATTTTAATGACGTCATACTTGGCGCATTTTTGTTGATGACGTACATGTAGTTTTTAGACCACCCTAAGTCTATCAAAACAGTGAAGCAAAGTAAAAGATTCCAAAAGGGATACCCTTTCTCTCTTGTGGTTTGGTGGGGAACTCTCATTGGAATATGAAAATTAATGGTCTGAGTATACCAAGATAACATGTCACAAGGAGTTTTACAACCTGACTCGAATAGTTGGGAATGAGTTTTTTAACAGGTCTCGGTCCTTGTCCATAAGGCCAAGACAACTCAAGAGTGATTGCAAAGAGACATTTGAGGATTAACATTCAGGTAGTCTAGGCCTCAACACCATAGAACTTGAACTATAAACTGTGGGCTGTTTTGAAGGAAATGCTGAGTTGAAAGTGCCATCAAAATCTGAAGAACCTGGAAAGATTTCTTGTGAAGGCTGCGACAGATATCTCCCTGGAGATGGAGTATACAGTTGACTTAATTGGCTAGTTTCTGTATAATTTGACAAAATAAACCAATCAAGCAGTCTAAAATCTGCATATATCTTTGACAGAAGTTATGGCACGACTAGGTAAAGCAACGAAAGTTAATAGAATGATAAAGAAATTATAAACCATTCGTGGTAAAAGCATATAGATGTGTACAACAAATATATGGAATGAAATATTGAAACTTTGGCTTTTGTAATCATTATTCATAAAAATACTGAAAACTGTTATTTAGAACAATTAATTATTATACAGGATGTTTCCCAATGAGGTGACAGACCAATTCAATATTTTTTGTGTTTGAACATTTTATATATTTTGACTTCTTTTGATTTCTCATTTAATTTATTAATTATTTAACATTACATCTACCCATTTTAACGTATTCACTTATTTGTTACATTTTAAGAAATTTTTGGAATTTGTTTACTTTTAACAAAATAAATAAATTGAGACTAGTTTTACAAAGATAATTGTTTTGAGGAGTTTTTAGATTTGAATTAGTATATTATACAGGGTGATTCAGAAATGCAACTTTGCAATGGTAAGTTTCATGTATCATGTCGGATACTTCTACCTGTCATGGCTTATGATATCTGTTCAAGAAAATACACAATAGCAGAACTATAAAGCTGTGATCTTGAGTTAGGCATTTAATTTGCTTTAAATATATTTGAAAACTCTATCAAAGGTGAAGATGTAGTTACAATAAGCATCGAGATCAATCTTGTTCAATTCTAATAAAACAAAAAACAATATTCTAAGAAACAAATATGTTCTGTCTAATTACATTCAACCTGACACAACATGTTCATTTAGAAGAATCGAGGAAAATCATTATTTATTGGTATTTCTTAATCACCTTGTATAATTATGAGACATATATATATATATATTTATATATATTTAGCGGCTCATCCAAACAGTATTCTAATCTACCTTAATAGTCTGAGATTTTTAATATCTATGTAAATGTCTTTGGTTACAAATAAAAATTCTGCTGTGTTATATATTTTTATTTTTAAATTTACATAGTGCTGCTACAAAGCTTCTTGTTTCAGCTGAGATCATTTGCGGTAGATGTTGGTAAAAGACCATTGGCTCTACTGACAGAAGAATCAGGTTATAGAGATAAAATTTAAAATTGTTAATATTGTTGCATCGTTTGAGATATTTCATTTTATTAATTGTATTTAAAAAAATTGTTAAATAAATCAGTATTAAATTTATTTTTACATTATTTACATGAATATTATTATTTGTAATTAATATAATAATTATTATTATTATCAATTGTAACTACAAAGAATAAAATTGTGTTGCAGTTGATGATTGAAGTTCAATTTGCCCCATTTTAAACTGTAGTCTTTGTAGCCATTTAAGTAAAATTGGGTTACTTAAAAGAAACTTTGATCTGCCAGGTAAAACTTCAAAATGTATGTTTGGTGGAAAATTACGACAGTTTTGTAAACGTACTTGCAAATGTCCAGGTAGCTATAGGGATAATACATATAATGTATTTATCTTTTGGTTTAGCTAAATCGATTAATATGGTACCTGTAAGTGATTTGAGCAGAGAACTGGTGTCCACAGTGGAAGAAGTTTTCCTACTAATGTTGAATGACATTCTAATAATGCTTCTAACATACTTAAAAAATGTAAGCTAACAATTTCACTCAGCTGGAAATAAGAAAGGTGTAAAATACACATATGTGCATCTAGAATTGGTTTTGAAACTAACCATCTTTGATTGTTGAACTAATTGCAAAATGCATGGTGTTACTTTTCCCCAAAAATCAAAAAGTATATTCATAGTAATGTTATAAGCTTCGCTTACTGGTAAATGATTATGTAGGCCTTGTTCTAAATATACTGTCCATAACTAAAAATTGGGCGTGTTATTACCTGTTTAATTCTTTGTAATTTAAAATTCTTACCTGGCACAATATAAATGCATGAAATAAGGAAGACATATGTAGGACGGAAGCTTTAGGTTGTTCTGCAAAACCAGCCATTATAACTTGAATATGATCAGCAATTTGACATGAAGCTTCTTGAGGAATAGGTTGACAAAGATTTTGACTTGTTCCAATTCCATGTAAAGCACTATGTGTTAATGAACCCAAAAGCAACCAAGATAAAAGCCTTATATGACTGATACATTCTATAAATTCTCTTGATCTAAAATAATAGAAAAGTATATCGTTTTATGTTACAAACAAATATTATACATTACGTTTGTTGAGCTGAAGATGCATTATAAAGCCAAGGAAAATATCTTGTTACTGCACGATTGTCTCGACCATTGCCTTTTGTTATTTCTAAAGCTAAATATTGCGCGATTGCACCTTTTATGATTCCACCTAAAGTATCTTCATTTAAACCAATATTTATTCCTTTGCAATAACTCTAAAAATTAACAAGATTTGTGTATTACTCAGCATAATTAATGTAACAGTCAAATACTTTACCTTCATTTTAGCGAGTGTATGAAAATCAGTTAAAAATTCTACTACATCTCCTAAATGTACACGCATGCAGTCAGCTATATTTGTATTATAAACAGGACCAGTTTCATTGTAAAGCGGTAAGGAATCTCTGATGACTACATTTATTGGTATTGCACCGCCAGCGTCCTAGAATACAATTTTGTTTCAATAGTCTTATTCTTACTGATAATTATTTATCTTACTTGTAAAGTTAGGCTAATCAAAATCAATAAATTAGAATCTGGTATAGATGTTTTGAATTTAAGAGCTTGCACTAATTCAAACACTACCATCCGACTGAGAATTAACTTATCACGTTCCTACAATATTATAAAAATATTAAATATAAATTTAAATTTAGTGTATTATCTTACTTTTGCAAATATTCTGTTGCATAAATAGCATAAATCAACTAAATAGTTGTATTTGAGTACGTGTGATTGGATCGCACAACTGAGTACTTTGGAAAATGGTTCCAATAAACCCTAGAGAAATAATAGAGAATATCCTAATGATGTAGACATTTTTATATGTTTTCATAGATGATTCATATATTTGGTGGATAATCAGATTTAAAATTTAGGAAGTACACTCACAACATAAAGTGTAAGTAATAGCAAAAGTATATCTGATTTACAAACTTATAGAACAATTACTATCCTAGCTTATGAGAAAGATACTGTAAAAATAAACTTGGTATGTATTACAAATGTAATTTAGGATGCTGGTGTTATTAGAACTTAAGTTTTTGATTATATCCTTTTGGAGCGCTTTAGCGTGACGAAATCAGGCCTCCCGACAAACCGGCACAGGGAGGGCCTAGAGATGACGCAGAGCTATTTTTCAGAGTGTTAAGATAATCATCCGATTTGTTAGTTACAAGCATGGTTACAAAGACGTCAAGAAATAGGAGGACATATCAGTTTCGACCTCCATTATAAATCAGCTGTTACTATATTGATTGTTTGGGCGAGCTAGAATGTAACCATGGTGATGATGATATGCTTGTCATAAAGTAAATGTTATGTAACTCATCTTTCATTGGCTACCATCAGCGGCTGGTTACTTTCTATTGTGGGAGAGTAACAAAAAAAATTCATTCAGCAGTATACCAACTTTGTAATAACCATACAATCCTTCTTGCTTATTTGTATTAACACCAAATGTATTCTTCAGATCTATTATTTAAGCGCAATATTAATTTGCGAAATATTAAATTAATGGAAAGCACACTGATGAAAACAAGATAAGAAGCTTCTTCTTTAGATTTATTTTTTGGAGAAGGCACTTTCTTGTTAACCACCACTGATTAAAGTATTAGCAACTACACGCGTGTTCAGATCTGTTACAACTGCTGCCTAATAGGCTTTCTGACTTTTTTATATTAGTATCTTCTCCCACATACCAGATACCTTCCAAATACATGATTCATCCAGAAGTAATATTAATAGGTAATACCTTGAATTGTGCAATAACTGGTATTTTTAAAACAGAAACCATTATTTTTAAAAGCGGTGTAATCTCTTCCAAAGCACTTAAAAAAAGTAAAATTCTCCTGTAAAGATTTTCAAGTTGTAATAGTACGGTACTCCATAACGCCGAAGTTGAACCCAAACTTGCTTCTAAAGGTAAACATTCAAAATAACATGCCATATTTTGCAAAATGATCGGTAGAGTATCGATGGGTAAAGTCTTTTTTGAATTTAATGTCTAAAATGATAAAGACGATTAATAGTTAATATTAGATGTTATTATTAACAAAAATATGTTACCTCCAATAGAAATTGTAATGGTGCTATGGGGTTTAACTCGTTAAAATCAGTTAGTGCCTGCGTTACGCTTTTGAAAAAGTGCACTCTTGTGGTTTCTAGAACAGAAAGGGAGAAACATTAATTACTGACATTGGCTTATTTAAAAACAAGAATTATACCATTTACATGTGTTTGAAACATTTGCGTAAAAATTCCATTTGGTGCTAACTGATGCAAAACACAACGTAAGAATTGATGAGCTACACTTACAGCACCACCTGGTAAATGAATATTGCTTTCATTTTGCCAAGGATACATTGCATTGGTTGTAACCCTTAAAAATGAATTAGTATTAGTTTTCGATTGGGGTTTTAACCATTTACTTACTTAGCGACAATGTTTAAGATTTCTGGTAGCATAGGTGCAGCTAAGGCAGGTTCTCTATGAATAAATGTTCCCAGTGTTACTATACAAAGACCAATCTCTTCATCGCTGTATTCTTCCTTTATTGTACCACACTCAGAACACCTGAACAATTGTTAATTTATTATTGAGTTAGATGAAAACGATATTTACGATACCTTTCATTTATACACTCATCACCTGTCCTAAAGGAACTTTGTTTTAAATCGCTTCCTTCTAACCTAGGCGACATTTGTGGACTAAACCAAGACCCAAGTAATCTAGGGTCCCCCAAGGGATGTGTACCTATTGTAAAAATTCCCGGTTTTCGTATTCTTTGCCGTTGATTCAAAAGAGCATCTTCTGAAATTGTATTTGAAATAAATTAATTATCTAAATCCGTATGCTTACAAATTACTTTTATTGTCTAAATTAACATCTTTACAGAAAACATTACTTTCTAATTCTCCTTGGTTCGGAGGACTTTCTAAAGCAACTTGTTTTATTAAACGTCTTGGACTGTGAGTTTGAGGCACTTCGTCTTTGGTATGTCCACAAATCTCGTGTCTTTTTTGGTTTTCTATAACTTTTGGAATCTGCGTATTAATTCCCAAGGCTTGTCTCACTTTATCAATTAATTGTGAAATATCCTTGTTATGTTGACCAATGGGCAATAATCGTTCTTGCCTTGGTATTTCTAGCTGAGATTCTATACTTGGTGAAAACACTGAGTCTCTGGGAGATTCTGAAAATTGAAAATTTGAATTCTACGATTTTCCATAAAATTATACTAAAGGGTAATTAGTATTACCCAATATCATTAAATCCATTTTTGAAAGTGGAGAATCTGGTGATCTAGAATTTAAGTCTTCACAAAGTACTTGAGGTGAACTTTTTAAAACTTAAAAAAGACATGCATTATAAATATATTTTGTTTAGAATATCCGTGGCAGTACCTGGAGATCTGGTAGCTCCTATAGGTAAGAGTCGCTCAAGGGAAGGTGCTGGTAACATGGGATGTGTTTGATTATTTTTAAAGCAGTCATCACAGTCAGATACAGGTGTACAAACAGGAGTAATACTTGGTTCAATAATTCTTTTGTGTTTCCCCATTGGCGTAGGCTTACTAATGTGCTGTGTTTCGACAGACGTTGAAGTAACTTGTCGGTGTGAATCTGTTGTAACTGTCTTTGCCATAGCCATTTGTATATTCGGGACACCAGCTACAACAGCTAGAGTACTTGCTAAACTACTGGTACCTAATGAAGTCATTTTAGAACAGTTTTTGGAATGATCTGTCGAAAACCATTTGTGATGAGATGGTAACGAATTTTGAGGTTCTAGTTTGGGTTTTTCGGGCAGTTCCCATTTTTTATTTTCACTTGGCTTTAGAGATTCTTCTTCACTCCCAATAAACCAAGTGGGACGCTTATCACTTCTTACACTGTGACTAACAATCAATTCTTTTTTTGCTATATTTTCGTAATGGTCATGAGCTTTAGCTACACACGCTTTTTCACTTTTAATGTGCAGTGGATAGCATGTTTCATCCATAGCTTCTTCAAACGAATCCTGTAACAAGTAGTTTAGAAAACGAGAAAATTGTAAGTTTCAGCATATCACTTGTACACTTCCTTGTAACGTGCTATCAGATACATCACTTTCAGGAATTGCTAGCAATTCAGATTCTGAATCATCAGCTTCGTAATCTGTTTTTCTGGAAGTTTTATCCCATTTCTTTTCTGGTTGTTGCGTTTCTTCCCAGTGTGTTTCCATGCTAGTTGTTGAAGAAGGCTTTGCATAAATCACCTGCATCTTTCCAGCTTTTGAACTAACTGATATATGACCAGACTGACCATCCAAAGAATACATTGGTGATAATGGAGGAGTTACTAATCGTTCATGTTCATTTTCAGTACCTAACGATGGTTGACTGACATCTAGAATGAGAGGATGTAAGCAAATTAAATAAATGTTACAAGAGAGTTTACCTCTAGAACGAGATGGAGGCGCTCCCATTATAACAGTTGCTGGTATTCTTCGACAGTGATGATGTTGAGAATCTAACGTATTTAAAACTATTTTTATTAACGAAGTTAACTGCATACAATGTGGTTGTTGACTATATTGATACTGTAAAATAATAGGATGTAGTTTGAAACAAGACATTTTAAGTTTGATCAAACGCACCTTATACAGTAAAACTACTAAAGACATGAGCCAACTTCTCCTGCAGTGTGGTTCCAATGCCCATAAACTGTAAGAGGGTTGCTGAAAATCCATACTATTTGCAATATAATGTGGAGAAGGTGCATATTGCAACAAAATTAAAGAGGTTGGTAATAACATGCGCCCCATTAAGTGATTCTGATCCAAAAGTTGAGGCAGATTTGATAAATAAGCACTAAAAGCAGGTGATGTTCTAAGCCGCTGTGGTGGAATGTATATACCTCTATCGTTCTGGCTATAGCCTAACAAGAGGTATAAATGTCGCAAAACAATCCCTTGTGATTTTGTCATGCCTTTTTCTTCAGCCGGATATGCTTGATCAGAGCGTGATAAAAATTGCATAAGCAAAAATATGAGTAAATGCATTGTTTCTTTATCAGCTTCTTCAAGATCTATCACTCGATGTAAAAATCCTATTAGATTCTGATCATCTACCACGTTGAGAGAATGCATATGTCCATCTGTAAAACTGCACTGGTCATACCATTTTTGGTATCTACTGTATATTTATATATCATGCATTTGCATGCTGTTCAGTGAAAATAGATTTGCTGTCTTACTTGTATAACCGCCGGATATTTTATGTGTATTTTTAAAACATTACGTGAGGATATGAAGCTAATTCTACATCTAATATATTGTAGTTGCTTTCAATAAATTCAGTCTCTAACTCTTGTAAATACTTGTTAAACTTACGTACATTCATGCGTCCACTACAGCAAGACACTACATCTAGTTTCTACCTGGGATGCTGTTACTAGTGCCTAGAAACTGACCGAGTCCGAACCGTGAACTTTTCCGCTTTAGTATTGGTGCTGAATATTGTCGACTGTATACCTTCTCTTTTGACTCTAAAATGTGATATTTAGTATTTAATCTGAATGTTCAATATCCTCAATTAAGTAGTACCTTTGACTTCATGTCTAGGAACTATTGATGCTGGAGCAGACATTGTCCTTTTGTAAGGCCATTTGGTGCCAAAACTCGCACTCAAAGTTTTCACTGAACTTGTAGCACTACCATCTGATTGCGATAAAGCCTCGTGTGCTCTATGTAGTTTTCTTATAAATACTTCGCTATTCATATCGGAATTTCTTAAATCTAAAAGAATGAAATTGCGCTCTTTGCTCGTAAACCGTTTGAGCAATGGTTAATACCCCTCAGATAAGAAATATCACCAGATTTCTCCAAATTTATTTGTGCTTCTAAAAATAACGTATCAAATCTATTAAGAAAAAAATCCCAAGTTAAAATCTTCCTTTCACTCATTGAATTATGCAGTTGATACAAAGACTGAAGAACCATTGGACGATCAACTATTACAGTATCAAATTGCGTTTCTAAACACATTATTAAAGACTAAAAAGTTTTATTAGTGCAACAGTAAAAGTTTTAGTATTTAAAAAACATACTTTTATTGCTGCATCGTGTATCGTTCCTAAATATAAAGTAGCTCTTTGCGCTACATATACATTACAGTCATCCATGCTGGAAATCAAATAACAAAAGGCATTAGCTAAGGCTGCTTGTAAAGACGGTACATTTCTAAGAGGCGTGGAATCCATAAACCGTGCTATAATTGTTACTCTTTCTACTGCTATAAATCTAATCCGCCAGTCTACACTGTGAAATTCTTCTTGTATTACTCTCCAGAACACATCTGCTCCAGCTGGTAATGTGATACAATGAAGCAATAATGGTACAGCTTCTTGACTAATATGGGAATGTTCTGAATTGCACAAATCCCATAAGCTAAAATTAAGAATTGAAATGTAAACTTTTTAATTATTAATTGTGATTTCAAAGAGTAGCCAAACAAAGTTACATGCTACAAGCAAAAACTGACTAGTCCGGTGCATTCAAAATTATATTTGCTTACTTTTTAATTAATAAATTTTCTTGGCACCAAATAAAAAATCCTCTTTGTTCCTTAGACGCCTTTGTACAAGCATCTCCATGTAAACATAAAATTTTTAAACATTGCAACATGTAATACAAAATATCAGGCTTTTCTACTTTTGGTATTTCCTAAAATTTGTCGAATAGATAAAGGTGACAAATTTTAGACGGCAATAATGAAGTTACCATTAATAATTCATAAATATATTGTAACTGCTCTGGTAAATCTGCAACAGCAAATTTAAATTTTCCCATAGAAGTATGCCAAAAGTTTTCTAAATCTTCATCGGGCCCTGGTTCAACAGGCTCATCATTTTCATTCATAACCTGTGGTTTAGCAACGTGAGCTGTAGCTGTTGCTACAAAATACACAAAGATAAGATACGATCTATTAGATAAATTCGAGCAAATACAAACCAACATCAGAATCAGATAACGTGATAGCTCTTGCAACAGCTGATACCACTTTCTCTGCAGGTATTATAGCAGCTAGGTCCAACTGTTCTGAAACAGTTTCCACTGTAGCAGTCATGATCTGCAAAATAAAACTTGTAGAACTAGGTGTTCAGTCATAAAGTAAAACATCTATGTATGCATGCTCAATGTAACTACACAAGCCAAATAGTGCTGAATCGTTTCTGGCTCAGTAATATCTACGTTTCGTACAGAACACACGTGTGGCATATGTACTAGAACTCCTCCGACAGAGTGAACTTCCGGAATAGGAATGCTCATAACCACATCAGATTTAGACTCCTTTTTGTCACTCTCGGGAGGGCTTTTCCGACTATGACTATCTTCACCATTATCTTCGAGCGGAGGCTAAGAATACATACTATCATTAGTAAGGTTTTGTCAATAACATCTAACTGTTTTCACTTACATCAGGAGGATGTGCAGGATGTTCGGGCGATAGATATTTAACTAATTGAAGACAAAGTTGATGCCACATAATACTGGATTCGCAATATCCACACTCCGATTTTGACGTACAAATGTGACTACCTATCCATGTTGCAGTAACCATGCACTTTAATAGTTTACACACATCTCGACATAACGTTGAATTTAAACCCGTATGCTTATCGACGTTTTGCAATTCCATTTGTTTCAAAAGAATATCTAACATTAAAATGCAGCAGAATAAATTATGTTCTGTATCATTTTCGAATTCTGTATGTTGAGATAAGCGTCCTTCGTCATCTGATAGTGATGTGTTTCCTGAGTCACAGTCTTCGATTACGGGTGCTACAAAATAGTATTTATTACTTCGTAAATATTTATAGAATGAATACTCACATATTGAGCTACGTCTTGGTCCCTCAGTAGGCTCAGATCTGGTTTTTACTGGTTTTTCATCTTCTTCCTTTTGAACTCCATTCTTCATTATACGAACGCCATCTCCAAATATGGAAAAAAGTAAATGCAATGGTATAACTAATTCTAGCATGGTTAAAGTCTGCAAACGAACAAAGATCAGCACTATAGTTATGAAATATGTGTGACCAATATTAAACCTGTAGCCAATGAAGCGCTTGTTCTTGAACTTTAGCTGTGGTCTTTTCAAATCTAATTGCAACAAAATGATACATTTCCCATGCGTTAAAACCTAAAGGACTCATATCAATATCCAGAATTTTACTCAAAATAATTCTAAGTTCCGGTAACTCTTTTTCTGGTACATCATTAACAATAGCTTCCATCCAATGAGGCATTATGTAATCCCATATTTCTTGCGTTATAACTTCGTATGGAATAAGACAGAAAAGTCGATTTAGACCGTCTTTTAAATGTGATGTTCGTGACGCAAGTGTATCCCTTTTAAAGAAAATATTTATTGATAGTTTTAAAATAAAAAATCAGAAAGAAAAATTGAAATGCTTACCAGTGACCACCAACTCGTGCGTACTCGGGTGGATGAGGTAGAAGACAAGATATAAATAGTTTATAGTGTGTTTTGCTAAGTTCTTTTAACCATCCACAGATATTTTCGGTTTTTAATTTTTCTAAAGTGCTTTCCTCCTGACCTGAAATAGTAATTAACCCATGAGATGATTTGTTGTTGTGATGAAGTAATTAATTTTATTATGTAAATATGAGCTGAGATGCTTTAGAGACTTTTCTATCAGTTGAAGGCCACCGAGAGTGTGATACCACTATTATTTGTGATACTTCATTTGAAAACACCCTGTATAAGCTATTAATTTAAATAGAGTATTAGTAATAGTTGAACAATTCATTCTAAAACCAAACTGAATTGGACGTGATAGTATGTTTTGATAGAAGATTCCTGTAATTGTTGACTGATTCTGGGCAAGACTACTTATAACATTTTGTTAGTTGAAAAGCTTCATGAAAGAATTTTTGGGAAAAATAATATCGTAAGAGGCTCAAACAATTATACATCAGCAATTTTCAATCAAATATATTTTCTTTGTAAAATATTAAATTGCGAACACGAGTCCTGTCAGGTGCTTGCATACCGAACCACTTATGCAATTGATGTTTTATATAAAGGGATGCCGAGAAAATTAGACTTTAGAACTTTATGTTCTGATTAGATAGAGCCATTCAAAGTTCCAAAATCTGCACAGCAGCACGTTATAAAGTTGATACAGCCTGCAGACTGTAAACGCTTATGGCTTTTATGTCAGACCAAGCGGGAGTAATATAGTGCTATCAATACTGATTGAAATTGGGCAACTTCGATAACGAGTTTCTCACGATATCTTTTCGTTATTTGTGTTGTCATCTCATTATTTTCAAATTGCTTTTCTACGCCCCTGAAATTGATTTTGGCAAATTCATTAATGTAATAGTAAATATAAATGTACTACAAAACGACACGTTCGACTATAGTACCTATTAATATATTAAGTACTAATGGTATTGTCTGTAAGAATAGTTAAGTCATCACACTTTCTAATGTTAATACACTGGTTATCTTATCTCAATTTAATTGAAATAAAGCTTTGGTCGATGCTATTTTACTTGAGAACGATGCATTTTATGGAGAATACAGGTAATTTTTAACAATAATTGCAATATTGTTTCTTCTCTGCAGGGGCGGGGCGCTAACCTTAAGTTTTCCTGGAGTAGTACATATTAGGTACCTATCAAAGTTACATTCTTGCAAAAAATTGCAGTTCAATACAGAAATTTGCGAAATCACGCAGAAAATCTTAAATGAAACTTTGAGACGATGTACCTCGAAAACAATGCATTCTTGCAGAGCTTGTTAGCTTGAAATCAAGTTTTCTTTTATGTGGTGAAGTGAAACATCTTACTTTCTGATTATAAACTCATATACCTTTTTGATGAAAACGCACGATTGTAACAATGTTTAGGTACTCTTCAGAAAAATCTGAACTCAAATGTTTTTTACACTCACTAAGTATACCCACCATGGATGGGCAGCCTTGGTCCCCAGAGCCATACTTTATATCTCGAATGTCAAAACTAAGTTGTTTGATTAAAAGTCTGCTTGAAAGTTGGGGTTTTTTGTGATAAATCTTTCTATTTTTGTAATTATGTCAAAAAATGTCATTTTTAATGTAAAGAGATTTATATAGTTATCCAATAGTACACGTGTCAGTGATGAGACTTACGTTAGATATAAAAAATTTTAAATCTACTGTTTTACATACCATCATAAGAATAAGCCGTCATATGAAACCAATGAAACAACATTGCAAGTATTCGACCCATAATTTCTATTGGTGTATTTTCATCTGGCGTACATCTCCCAACAAGCAACCACACTCCATATCTTCCAAGAAGCTGGCGTTCTTCAATTGATATATTGTCTATCGCAGGAATTATATGTTTACCTTCTGGGGTTTCTTTTACTTCTTGTGTTGGCACTTTTGATTCTTTTAATAAACTAAAATATATATCGTTATTTTCGACATAGTTGTTAACTAAAGAGATAAGTAAACCTTATAACTGCTTCAACCATATAAGTCTGCATTTCTTTATCCATGCTCCACGTAGGAGGTATGCTTCGGTGAAAAATATGATCTCCCCCTCTTCTATTATTATGTCTATTATTATGACACTGTTGACAATATCTTATAGGTTTATTGCCGTTATAACTTGCACACTCCGTAGAAAAACACATCGACACAGCAGATCTATCACTCGATCGACAATTCTAAAATTCCACAATCGAATTTGATAAACATGTACTTAAACAAAAAAATGTTTTTATAAATACCTTATTTTCACAAACCATAGAAACTTGTGGCATAGGATGTAAAATATCAAAAAATTGTTGATTAGGGTGTCCCCTATGTATCTCATTTGCACATTCTATACATAAATATAATGGGGGTGGTTTATCGCAGGCATACATTATTGAAATACAATGGTTATAACATACTTTAGCGGCCTCAGCGTTCCCTGCGTTTGGACACATGTCTCTTTGACAAACAAATGGTGCAGAATCTCCTAAAAAATAGCAACTATCATAACATTCAACCGTTTCAGTTTTGTATAAAAAATACCTCCTAATTTACATATGAGACCCTTTTTATCAAAAAGATTAGGATTAAATGCAGGCCAATAATAAAATAATAATTTTGCTGCCGATGATCTGGCGGTACTCGTTCCATATGCAATCACGCTCAAAATATCTTTCAAAATGGATTGTTTTAGATTCATCAGGCATTCTAATAGTTGACAGTGGTGTGCTGGATTTGAAGAATATTGAAATATCATCATGATTACTGCTGAAACGGATTGAGAGATCTCTTGTTCTCTATCGGTATTACGTGCTAAAATTCAAAGAAGTCGTAGATGGAAGGTAAGTAATCTATCAGAAGGTAATACTTACGTATGATAAACGGTAGTATGTAGAAACACAAAGAATTGACTATGTCTTGATGAAGGCTGCTAGGTAAGACTGCTATAGAAGATGCTGTAAGATACGGTAAGTTATCGATAAAGTCGTGTTCAAGAAAAGGTAGAAGACATCCGAGGCATTGTAGAATAGCTTCTCCAAATGCTGAAAAATTTGATTAGAAATAAATCGAAATGTGAAATATTAAGTTGAGATTTTACCATGTAATCCGTACTGTATAAGAGGTGCAACTTCAATTAAAGGAATTAAAGAATTATAAAGGCCTTTGTAATCTAAACTTGGATAGAGTCCCATGCGTACAGAATCCATTTCGGGATTTTTAAGAAGTTCCAGAGGAGAATTGGGTACGTCTTTAAGAACGGCTGAAATGATTCTCTCTTTTATAAAATAGAACATTAAAAATAGCAAGTCGCTGATATATTTACATAGCAAAGTTTGGGTAAAGTATCTGATGGTGTTGGCGATGTCGACCCCCGAAGGAGGCGGCATGACGCCGTGCATTAGTCGAAGGTGGTAGTCGTAGAGGCTGCGAATTTTTACTGTAACTAATTAAAAATCATTTTGAATTTATAGTACTTCCAAAGTTCGTTCACAAAACAGTTATGCGTATATTTACGAATTAAGCTAGAACTATAGATACACAGAAATTGTGAATTATCTAAAAGTAAACGAGGTGACAATGGTAAGGTAGAGAAAGAATTGCTTACATGCAGCAGAACGGGTACCCATGTTGACAATGCAGTCACAATAATCAAACGCAAGGGAAACACTGAGGTCACATTGTTTAAAACGTGCGGGAATCTTCAACATAGGGGCGGCTTCCTCATCCCATTAGAAATCAATATTGGTAGAAAATAAAGGACAACTGAAAGATTCTACAAGAACAGAGGGACACAGACACGTGCCTAGGCCCCAGCATCCGAGCCGTTTTCCGCATAACAGATCGATATAACATCCCCCGAACACTCGCGGATTAAAATCATCTACTTACACACCAATATTCTTATCACTTACATCGCACATTCATATGAGAACGCAAATGTAATAGACCTGTTGCGTACATGAGTGCTCGGGCGTTCTATACAACACAAGAGGCTGGGAGCTGCAATTTCGCGAACCATCCAATCGATATGTCTTCATCAATAGGGGTTGTGCTTATAACGTAGCGATGTATTCGACTTTTCTTACGAAGCTTCCAATTCCAGCGCAGGCAAATGTTTTCATAATCTTCTCGTTAAACCATCACATATATCGATGTCCCATTGCGTAACACTTGAACGAAACATCGAAATTTTTATCATTATTGCAACGCGTTTCTTTTTATTTTTAAATAGATTAGGCCGAAAATACTTAGACGCTATTTTTGTTTTAATTTCCTAATAGTTACTACTAAAAACCTTATATTTTGCAAAGAAAACGTATAAATTCTCAAATAAATGGCAAAAACTACAAGCGCGCGCACCCACCAAATGCCAAAGTAGAGAGTGTAGGTAATTCTCCTACCCTTTCACCACCTAGTATTTCGCGTGGATGCTGTTGGTCCAGAATATTTTGAAAATCAATAATGGAATATTTGACTTTTTGACATACATACATGCATGCAGGTCAATTAAATAAAAATGGGTGAAGGTAAGTGTTTTTTAATATTAAAGTAAATTCGAATTTTATTTATTTCGAGCATGTTTTTAATTTATCGCGATTTATTTAGAATTGCCGCATGGAGAAACCGTGGATGAACTGAGGAAAAGATTGAACGAAATGAAGAGAATGATGGCAGAACGTCAGATAACGGGGGTAGATTTGGATGACAACAGGGGAAGAGATTCGAGGAATACTGTTGGAGTTATAGATGGTAGTTTTCTAAGTTGGGTTTTTGGACTAGCCTTGTTAGTTATTGTAACTGTCAGTATATATGCCTTTTATAATCTTTACCATGCGATTTTGAAAAAATTTCCCTCTCATCATACGGAATTATAATATCTGAAAGATATACAACCAATTTTACAGGTTGCTATAATATTTAGATATCCTTTTAACATTTTCCTATTAATATATATCTTAGGATTCGATTTACTGTAAATATTTCACGAACAATAAAAATCATGGTAATTTAACTTTGTAATTATTTTGTTTATAGAGAATTTATTGTGTTTATCGATTCAGATTATTAAGAATATTTCACAGTCAAACAAAGGTTGAGAAATTTATATTTAGTTTTATGACAAATTAACTTTCTAATGGGGTATAAAGCAGTATTAAAAGTACCACAAAACAATTATTAAAATGTATTACCTATTACAATTTTAATGGAAATATACTTACAATTAGTACAACTATCTAATAATTAATGTAATTTCAAACTTTCATTTGTCTGTAATCTTTATTATTAGCGTAATAATAAAAAATTTTCACAGTTAATGTCTAATTAAAGAAGATTCAATATAGTCACTATTGCTTTTACATAAATTAAGTGCTAAATGTTCTCTGAAAGTTGTTTACAAAATAGTTTTGGTAATTGATCATCGGAAAGTTTAGAAATTTGAAAATTAGCAAAATCGTAATGGATTCTGCGTAACTTTTTTTTTGAAAATTTGTGCGCAATGCTACAGTTTTTTAACAGTTTTATTTACTCGATCAACAGGGTATCGTAATTACCAGGGCTAGAATTTATATGTTCTTAAAAATGCCAATGTATGCATGCACTTATGTACTGTAAAATTCTAAAATATGCAATACACTTAAAATAAATTTAAAGAAAATGTACGCCTTTGTTTTTTGGGAAACAAAAAAAAAATAAATTCACATTTATTTCAATTTTTATTGTGAAAATTACACAACTTAGAAATTAAATTGCTGCATTGAACTATTTACAACAAGGAATTGTTATTTTCAGTTGCATATATTTTTAAATTATCGAAAGTAAATGAATGTCTATTATCTGAAAAGATCTATTTAAAATGAACACATTGCAACTGCATATTGGTCAGTTAGGTACTTGCAAGTAGCATTTTGTTTTTCCAAACAGGCCCGTTACTAACCATTGTTCACGTTGTGCCCAGCATAGGAGAAGGGGCGCCTTTTACAAGGATCCCACATGTGAAAAAGCTAATATTTATTTCTATGAAGAACTAATCAAATTCTAAATTCTCATATAAAGTTTTAATACTACAATTTTAAAAGAAATATCTGTATTTGCTTAAAGCAGTCATAAAACAACAATAAATCATCTTAAAAGTAAAAACCATTTAACCAAATTTTGTGAAGTCTACTGAAATCACTTAAAATTGTCATCTAAAAAGCAGTATTTATCGAACTAATTATTAAATTATGAATTTTAAAACGGAAAAAACTAAATAATTTCAAAGAAGAGAAAATTAGAAATATAATATAAAAGCACCAAAAAGGTATAATAACGCATTCAAATAAAAATTCTCAAAAACGTGCATCCATTTATAAAAATGACCAAAATATGCATTTACATGCGCTTTCAAATTTGCATATGTGGTTCACCCACAAATCCATAAATATAACTCTGCATGCAATACATGCAAGAAAAACATGCAAATGCATACAAATGAAACTTAATTTACTTTTAAGTACACTCGTACAATATTACTTTTTCTTTTATCCTACTGCTCAATTATGATTATGATGTCATGTTTGTTTCAACGGTCTTCATTATTGACGCAATGTTTTTTCTTTCAACGCCCCTGTCAGTGTTTAATATCAATATCGCTAGGGGTGATAAATTACTAGAGGTCAAACTTAAACAAATATCCGTTTCACTTTCCGATATATTGTTTGTTTAAGTGGCATTTACCACCCTAAAAGGGGGTGTTTATTGCGTATCCGTCTTTAGAATAGGGTCGAAAATTAAGTTAACTTTCTTTTATTAAAGTCGATTAATACAGAAGCGACTCTGGTATGCCAATTTTGACTTTATTCCCTTCTATTATTAAATTATTATTACACAGCATAGGTTAAGGCAATTTAAACGGAAGTTATAATTACAGGATAAATAAAAATATATTAGAGTCTTCACTCTTCAATCAACCACTATGGTAAGACAAGTAGCTCTGGTCAATGCAGCAGGTTTTATTTGATTTCCGAACTAGCTTCGGCCTTAGGTTGTGGTTATCACTCCAATAGTTAACACTCTAACAAGAACTTAAAATCATACTTACACTTACTATCCAAGGATGCAGTCGTCTCAAATAAAATTAGAGCCAAACAAAACTAAATAAATCCAAGTGAATCCATCTAAATTACGTTTTACTTCTATACAGTAAGTCCACGTTCCCAAATCAATACAAACACAGAAATCAATAATTTGAATTCTTTGATAACCACTTGTTAAAGATGAAAAAAGTGAAAGTCAGAAACTATATGTTGACAATCAACATTCTTCTTCTAACAAGGTTGAAAGATTGAAGCAAGCCGGTCTATAACTAATCAATAATTCTTGGTTTATGTAACAATTTTGTTTAATTATCTTTACCAAACGTAAATGTCAAGTACCTAAGAATTTCTTATTCTGCAATACTGTACGCTCAATGCAAATATGCAGCTTTGGCCTTGGGCGCCCACAGGTCTAATTGTTAGATACGGTTGCCTCACATGTCGTTAGCTGATAATTTGACGTCGACTAGAATTCTGAATGTCTATTAATAAATAAAATCAGGAGACTTGAGTTTTCTGATACATTAAATAATAAGGTTCTGTAATTCTGACGTTTTAAGCTAGGACAAGGTATCGGATTTCAGAACATGAAGCAACCGTAATGTCCAAGGAGCGTGTTGGGTGAAATTTGAAAAAGATCTCTGGTTTTACAGTCTTTCATCAATTACATCAGTAGAACGTACAAGTCGATTCTGGCTCAGTTTGACTTCCAAATAAACCCTCTTGATCTCAGAATTTTAGAAGCATTCTTGGAACGGTTTCAAAGAGTTCATTGATCATTTTAAATTTGAGATTATCTAGTGGTCTGAAGACGAGATGAAATTAAAATCGACTTGATTTTACCATCGTATCCAATAAAATAGTAGCAAGGCACTTTTCAGGTCGGTTTGATGGTAGTCTTCTAATAAAGAGTGACCACAACTATCAAATTGGAAATTTTGATATCCAATAACTGTGACCTATCTTTCTGCTAGTTGAAAACCACTGTAGCATGGATTGTGCATTGCAAGTTTAAATCGACAAAAATAACTCTGATGATTCACATCTGTTAGCTGTTGGATCAATCTGTAACCTTAGTAACTTGTGACTGCATTTGCAGACGTGTTTTTTAGTTTCATAAAAGGTAAGAATCTATTAAGATCTTGAATAATAATGATGTTACAGTGGTACACAGTTTCTGTGTTAGTGTTATCAGAACTCTGTGTATTATCTTAGGTAAAGACTGAACTTTGAGATGTACCTGTATCGATATGCAAAGTTAAGACGCGTTGTTTCCTCTACGTATCAAAACAACATAAGATATCCAAGTGAAAATTCTTGCCTAGTAGTTACTATAAAGCGTCTATTATTCTACGCATTTCTTCGTTTGATATCTCATCAGGGGTTTTACATAACATCAGCTACAATTGACAACCTAGCATGAATGAGATTTTGAAAAGCAAAGTTGAATTCTAAATCCAACTTAGGCAATACACTCTATAAACACACACATACATTTCTTCTATTCAAAGGATAAGTACCATGTTGGACTGTTTAACTTTATAATCACTTTATCAAACAATAAAGTTTCCCAAAACACTAAGTACTTTGCATCAAAATAGTTCATCATCTGTCAACTATCAGTAACAAAAAAGCAAATATCTTCAATTCAGTACCAAAGTAAACTGATTTGGGTACCAGAATCTATTCATACATGGATAAAAGAACAACAAAGTTAGATCTGGACTGATTATCTAAGAAATAGGCACTAGAAGCTATTGGTACATGAACCGTCAAAGAAGAGAACTGAAAAGCTTCGTGTAATAAGCAAAACTGCCATAAACGGTAGGGTTACCCATAGGTTATCTTCCTGTGAGAAATCATCCTCATAATATGAAACTGTTCAATGGTTATCTGGACTGGAGATTATGTGGGGAAGATACTGAAACAGTGAAACATACCTCATGCCATTGTGCGGCACTGTCTCGCCAAATATTCAAACTATTCGGATTCGGTATGATGGAGCAGAGGAATTTTAATTGCTTCTCGACAAAGAACCTGTGTCGTCTTCTCGAGGGTGCAAGGTTACTTGAATAAAGCTAGAGTTAACTGAAAACAGTACAATATCAATTCTTAACTGCAGTGTATCTGATTGCCATAGACAGTTTCCAGGGTCAACAGTGGTAATAATAATAAAACCAATTCTTACGATATAAATTTCGAGTTTAACATATCAATTTCAATTTGGATTTCAATGAAGATGTTCCACGTGTGACATGAAATAAAAAAACAAAACATTTTTGGGTGTTCTGTATTAATCTTTCAGAAATTCAGTTTAGGTGCACGCTGGGCGTGTACTAAACACACCACCGTTTCTGATGTGCTTGATGTGTAAAGAGGATAAAAATGATAAAAACAAAATACTTATTTGAATAAGAGATAACTCTTGCCAAGAAGAAAATAACTTTATTTGCTTAAAGAACTTGACCTGCTCAACAAATCCGATCAGCGGGGAAGTCTCAGCCAATTGAAAAGTCTGACCAGGTTCAAGTATTCCATTATGATTCTAAAAACTCCGATGTTTAAAGACAAGGCCCTGTCTGTCCAAACTTAATTTTCAGACTCTCTACATCGTTTTAATAGCAATTAGTCTTTTTAAAAACTTTTATAACATCTTTTGTGGAAAGAAGCCAGAAAGGACATACCGTCATAATTTGAAAGATGTCCAGTTTTTATCGTAACAATTCCAAATCAAAATTAACTGATTTAAGATCCCTTTTTTGGAGTTTCAGAATTTCATCTCAATTTCACCCAAATCATTGACGGTGAAGAAAATCTAATAGAACTAAAAAGATCAAAATTGATGTGTGGTTAAGAATTAGTTTCTACAATACGAAAATGTTTTGAAGATTGTTGCGCGATTCCTTTTTCACTTTAAAGAAAGATGTTTATAGAAAGGGTCAAAACTCATAATAGACCATTTTCCCAGTTGAGATAAATGACAGATATTGATAAAAATAATCACGTTTGAGTAAAAATATGCTACAGAGCTTGAAGTATATAGGAGTACAGTTTCTACACCTATATAACAAAGACTTTCAGTATCAGAGAACGTTATTTTCCCTATTGAACTACAAACGACGAAATATCGTCTTCAACCATGAAAAGAAGCTTGATAAAGCGAAATAATGTTTCAATTTCTATCACCAATTTGGTAAATGATTCTTTCGAAACAAAAGCAGAAAAAACAGATCTCGTGCCCCGACCTTCTCCAAGTTCTGTTCTAAATTCCATATAAAAAGGGTAGTCATCCACATTTGATCAATGCATGTGACTACGGAGATATACTATATATAATATTTCAGGATGTTTTATGTGGAACTGAGTTTAGTATGTCAGAACCATAGCGGTGTCCAAATGAAGTAGAAAATACTCAGATTTTCAGGGCGTGCCAACTAACGTAGACTTAATTCACTTTACTAATGTCTAACAGCATTTTAGATAAAATCTGGAGGCCTGGCTATTCCGAGATTTTGGCATACTAGTCTAAGTAGGCATTAAAGACAAAAGTAAAGTATAGCATTGTACTTAGTATTTGAACAAAAAATGATTTCTAGTTTTCTTGGGTTTCTAAGCTGATTTAGAAAAATCTGATAAAGAACTATCATCAATTTGATTTTTCACTTTTTGAGATATTTGGACAGCTAGTAAGTGGTAGTTTTTCCCGTAAGACTGTTTGTCGGTAGAAAGCGCTTACTAACTTATACTTAGTAGTTTTTTAATTAGTTTACGAGTAGATGAGAAGAGTAAGAAGTAAGAAGGGTAGAGAATTTTATTTTGGAAAGTTCTAAGAACTTGAGAATGGCAAGAATCGGGGACTCACTATTGATATTTCTAAAATGGTGAGATATAAGGAGCCAATTAAATTGGAACAAATAAAATAGGCAGATTACTTAGCACTGATTTTCTTTTAGTGAACCCGCCAAGTCAAATTCAGTTAGAATATCTTTCATTTGGAGAACAAACACACCAGAATTCGGAAAACTCCAAAAAACCTTTTTTGAGATTGCTACTCTTCATATTTCCTAACTGTATAAAGACATATTTATAAATATTCTTGGATTCAGCTTAAGTTGTTTAATCCCCTTAGTACCAAAAAAAAGGCTGTTTATTCACAAAACTAAAGATGAACTGTACATTAGAGAAAATTTGTCATTGGCATTGGTCTTTGCAGTGCCATACCAGTTCCTTGGAAAGGAATAAGAAGATAATCACTCTCACTTTCTTCTGCCAACCCTTTCATATTTTTTCTTTCTGTTAGTATATGATAATTATAACGCATGTTCTAGATTATTTTAACAGTTAGGTATTTGATTTCAGTAATGATACCTATAGTCGTCGTCTTTTTTGATGCATCTTGTTTTCAGATTTTCCTGCCTGGTTCTAGGTGTGCATCCGTTTCTAATTTTCTGATGTCTTGCTGGTATTCTTCTCAGTTGATTTTATCTGCTTAATAGTTCAACTATTCACATTTCTTTATTCATAATCAGTTTGTTATACTATCTGCTTGGTCTCTTCCTTTCCGCACTCCCCTGTATGCTTCATCTGCATTTTTCTGCTCTTGCAAATTTTGGTGATTAATACTTTTATTCATTTCAGTTCTTTTTTTCAAACTTTAGCGGAAGGATTAAGGAAGGAGCGTGTGATAGACGGTACAGGTTATCCTATTGTAATGGATGCATGTACATTTCGATTTCTTAAGAGGTCGATACGGCAGAAAATGTTAAAAAAAACCTCTACATATTTCCAAGTATCCGAACTCCAGTCAAAGAGACAATTAAATCTTCAAGAACACCGTTATTATCTCACAACAACTTTACGGTTACGGTCTAGCACTCTTTTACAAACAGAAGTTTTAAAGTTTTTTGAATTTTCGAGTTCTGGTAGTTCCCTTGTAAGATAAAAAATTACCTACGCCACTGCTATCAGTCCTATGTTGATTTCATATAATTATTTTTATTTTTCTTTGAGAAACTTGCAATGTAGATTAATTAATTTTAAAAATAAATAGTAAATTAAATGAAAATAAATTATGTCTCAAAAGTACAACTTTCGTTTTTAATTGGTAATTTTTAATAACCTATTACTGTATAGAATACGAACATAAAATTACAGAATTAGGTACTCGATAATAATAAAAGCAGCAAATTAATGTTTTTCTTTTAGAAATTTTACTTATGTACTTATAATAATCAGTTTTAATAGTTTTGATATATTGACAATCAATTATAAATTTATAACCCAATATTATTTTAAATTTAAATTTTATCTCCAATTTGATAAAGTTGTGATGACATCACGTGACGTCATTAAAAAAATTCCATTGCGCACTGCTTATGCGATTCAATCGCATAGAGATGGGTTTCATAATTTTTTCGTAAAGAAAATCATTCGAATACTAATTTCTAATTTGTAACGTAACTAAGATAATTACTTTGTTATAGCTGAAAATACTGTACTACGTAGTATTATCACTTGATTAGCTGTTTATAATTTTGCTGCGCATCAGCATCATTACGATTTTTTAGGTTATGCTTATGATGTAAATTTTACACCTCCTTCGAAAGAGGAGTAAACGAACGGACAGTTCTGAACTGTTCAGCAACATAAATGAACGAAATGAGAATGGGGTTTTGGATCATTTGGCAGATCTGAACTGTTCTGAACTAACTGATAATAATGAACAAACCTTTATTTGACATGAGAATGATAAAACATTTTTCGTTCGTAATAAAAATAAACTACCAATTAAGTTAAATTTTGTTTTATAATTAACTATTATCGCAATGTATTAGGCAAGATTTCTATCAAGTGAATAAAAAATAATCGATTTATATCAATCGAGCATTTTTAGTAAAGCGTTTGTTAACGAATCTCTAACTACGAGTTCAATGGCGCTAGTTGTCCTGTGATTGCGGCGCAAGCAGTGGAACGCGCAGTGGTGGAATGGGAAGTTCTAACGGATGTATAAAAGACATAGGAGCTGGTAACAAACCCAGCCCACGGGTGCAGACTTGTAATAAGGAAATTTATACGCCTGAAAATGGCGTCTTCTTTATGTAAAACAACAGTGGTAAGTAATCTCATGCATAAATACGATGGGGAATGGACACTAGAAGATATTGGGATGACCCATCATACTTCAGATTTTGTAGTGCATACACACATGCTTTTCTACGAAAGATTAAAAAGGGGTTTAATAAATCTCAGTTACTCTAACCTTAAATAAACAAGGGAAATTTTCGAATTGTTTATTAATTTATTTCTGTCTACACGAAAAAGCTTACTTACAGCTTAACGTATTTGTTTATCTTCATTCCACAGTATTTTACTGAGTAATAAAAATTGTTTAAAATGTTTAAAACGGTAGGTAATTGAAGTTTTCAGTGTACTAAAAGATATTACATGTTTTATGCTGTTTACTACTAACTTGCAAGTAATAAATTCATTTTATGACATTCTGGTATATAATACAGTTCATATAAATCTTTAATGATAGAGTAAAATTAAGTACAAAGTATTTATTTCAATAAATATCTCTTTTTCTTAAGCTTACGTTAAATCGTATTTAGGATACATGTAATTTCAGGATTGAAACATTATTCGACAAGTTGATAACTGTTAATAGCTATTAAGCAATTACATTCGGCTTCTGTAAAATTTGCATTGTTGGCTTTTACAAATATGCCAATGTACTACTTTAACGTCATTATAAATTTAATTATTTTAATTTTTTGAGAAATTTAAATTAATATTTTTAATGTTTTTTCAGTTTAAAGTTTATCAAGATGTGATTGAGGATGTGATACAAGGTGTTCGGGAATTATTTTTGGAAGATGGTGTTGACGAACAGGTGCTTCAGGAATTAAAACAAACATGGGAAGCCAAATTACTTGCTAGTAAAGCAGTCGATAGCCACACAGATTTAGACACCAAACAAGGTAATTATTTTCGTATATTTTAACGTACATTCTGAAAACGATTTAATTTTTTATGTAAAGGAATTAGAAAACCTGGTGATGTAGCCAATGGAGCAAACGGTTTTCCAAAACCCCAGCAACAGACTCAAGTTTTAAAACAAGTAGTAGGGCAAGTACCTCCAAACAATCATGTGCAAACACCAATAGCTCAAGTTGTTGAAAATAAATTGGTTCCAATACAAATAACTTTACCGGCTCAACCAGGTGGTGATGGTGCACAACGTGTACTGACAATTCAAGTACCCTCTTCAGCCTTACAAGGCAATCAGCTTCACAAAGTATTAACCGGACCTGTGATTACTGCTACTATGAGTTTACCCCAACAAGTTGCCTCTTCCGTGCTACAACAGCATGTAAATGCTGCATTTAGCAGTCAACAACAAGCCGTTACTATAGGCTCAATTGTAAGCAAAACTGTGATACAGAACGATGGAGCCTTAGATGCAAGTAGCTCTGAAGACGAAATCGAGATTGAATTAGACCTTCCTGAAGCTGGATGCAGCATTTCTACACCTGGCCTCACTTTACAAAAATTAAAATGTAATAAACATCGTAAAAGAAATAGTAAAATGGTGCAAATCGATGGTGCTCAGGATACCTCAGACGACGACGACGATGCTTCGGAAGATGACGAAGGCTCCGATGAAGGTGACGACGACAAAGACGAAGATGAACAAGAGATGGATGAAGGAGGCCCTGAAGAAGAACCTCTGAATTCCGAAGACGATGTAACTGATGAAGATCCCTCTGATTTATTTGATACTGAAAATGTAGTCGTGTGTCAATATGACAAGGTAGGATTTGGTTGGTTTTTGTCAGAGACGTGTATAAATTAAATTTGTTTCAGATTACAAGAAGTCGCAATAAATGGAAATTCCACCTTAAAGATGGAATTATGAATCTTAATGGTGAAGACTATGTTTTCCAAAAGGCCAATGGTGATGCAGAATGGTGAGTCATAAATTTTTATATTTTTACATGTACTGTATATATAATTTAGTTGTTGAATTGGTTATTTTATTAGTATTTTTAAGTTATTTATATTATACCATATCAAATTCAAGTTTAGTTAATAACAATTTTAACAGGTTTTTTCATAATCTGTATTCGCATCTATATTTATCTGATGTTTATTTTGTTTATTATTGTTTGTATATGTGTACAGGGAATTTGAAAAATCTCTAATAGCAAATTTTTCAACTTGGGAGAAAACACAAATATTGATGTATATAGATGAATAATTTATAGAAAGAACGAAATAAGATTATACAGTGTCCCAAGTCCACCACCTATAATAAGCCTTTTTTTGAATGATAAAATGTAATGTATTGTGTATTGTAACAGGTAATAATGATGAATAAATTATAATCTTATTTTTCAAGGTTTATTAATTAATTACTTTTAAATATGTAACTTTTGTACTTATCAAACTTAATCACACGTTAATGATTTTGTTAACTTCTTAATGGCTTCGCAATTTTAGTTTGATAAATTATAGAATTAAGTTAAACGATTAAATTTAATATTACAGCATACCTTCTCACTTTTATTAGTCACTTTTGTTAGGAAGAAAATAATTTTAATAATAATAGTAGTAGTAGTAAAAGTAATGTTTATTTTTTATAGATACATAGAAAAAGCTAAAACAAAACCTAGACAAAATTATATGTTATGTTTACAAACAATTTCATTTTGATGTTATTGGAAAATATTATTTCTTGAAAATTAGTTGAAAGCATATTAACGGTACTATAACATTAAGTACTCAAAGAGTTGTTCATTAGATTTTAATACATAAATAATGCCTTTTTTCTATTCTAACTTGGAAAAAGTAGATATGCTATTCATTTATGATGAATGTGGAAAAATATATGCTGAGAAATACCCTGAGAGACCTATTCCAATGGTAATTAATTAATAAACCTTGGAAAATAAGATTATAATCTATTCTTCATGAAATTATACAAAAATAAGAAAATTAAATGTAAAAGTATCAAGATTCATTGAGGTAAAATGCCCTAATATTAAATTTAATTAATTCACTTAATTACATGATCTATCATGAAATGCAAGATCTTTTTCCGAATCGATCGATTAAAGTAAAAATACCACTTTATTGTGCAAAAATTGAAAGTGATTTGTGCAGACGTCATGTATGAAACTATAAAAAATTTTTGATTTCATACAATTGCTAATAAACATTCTCTAAATTTCACATCTCTAGCTTTCAACAAAAAAAAAAAAGGTTTATTATAGGGGTGGACATATAACTTGGGACACCCTGTATCTCATATTTATTACAATCATTTGAATTTCACAAAATATATGAATATGATCTTGTTTTGTTTTTTACAGTTGTTTTTAAGATTTAATCAGATTTTTCACAGTGCCCTCTATAATACCATTAGGTCTCTTTGTTAAATATTTCACTCAAATGAATCTAGTTTTAAATGATAAATTTAAAATCAAGAAGACTAACCCTCCATTTTTGGGTTTATTTTTATAAAATTTGTTGTCTAATGCAACTTTAGAATATCTAAATATTGATAACATTTGTAATTTTGTATTGAAAATATTTAATGATTTTTAGGTTAAAGTCCACTTAATTAGAACTAGCAAATAATTTTATGATTATTTCTAAAAACTATTTTAAGTGGAGTCGACTGTTTTAATGAGGTTTGTAAAGTAAATTTTACTGAAATTCTTATTATCTTTTTAAGTTTTGTTACATTATATTTTGTATAATAATGAATTTTGATTCTAACCAATTTATGCCTGCTACAAACAGTGATGAACTAAAATTTATTATGTAAACTATCGATAACATGTATGAATTAAAATGTATGTTAAATCAAACTGTGATACACATCCTCAAGTTATTAAAGAGCAACAGCAGTTGTAATGAAAGATGTGTGCAATGTAAAGATAAGGTGTGTACATAAAAATCAATTTTTACCTTTTTTGGCCATTACAATTATAGGTACATTGTCAAATCAAATTTTAAAATTTTTGTGATAGTACATCATAATTCAGCTTACCCACTAGCACTCATTTTACTCAGGGTACTTATTCCATGCTTTACATATTATTTTTTTAAATTGTTCTACTGACCGTTTAATTCTCAATTTTCATGATACGTAACTACAAAACTCATAACATTCAGTTAAGTAGTTGGTCATGACTTACACTTTTTAATATTATGCTTTAAATGGGGGTCGAAATCAAAATATTTACCACCTACTGAATGTTTCTGTTGTAAAGTGTCTTCCCCATTTTCATAATATTAATCACTTCTATAGGTTACTATGTATAAAAAATATCTTGCTCTCTTCTAAGATCCCATGCGATACTTTTATTGCTAAGATCTGATTTCATTGGTTGTGATACCTGCATTATAGATGTTTTAACACATAGCAGTTTTAAGTACAAATATTAGATACATACGTAAATGTATTAACATTTTTGAATTAAATTATTACTTTTTTGCTTTTCAAGCTTCTTCAACCTCTGTTGAAAAAATGCATCATACAACAATGTACATAATTAATATTTGTATGATTTTAATGAATTTCTTCTTAATACCGAGATTAGGTTTGTTTAAGAAATGCATTTAATCTTATGAGGATATGTATCGCAGTAGCAGATTATGAAAAAATCTGTTAGCTGTAGGCTTGAAAAAATTATTTGTAAGTGTTACTACAAGCTGATCATCTCTATACTAGCTTTTAAGTTACTAATGTGTAAGTTATGATGCTGTATTTCTTAATTTTTATCATATTATTAGGTTTTGACGATGAACAGCAGTTTATTGGGTATACTTAATTAAAAAAACATTTTTAATTAGTTAAAAATCTTATTAAGACAACCATTT
Source organism: Ignelater luminosus (assembly GCA_011009095.1). Classification (NCBI taxonomy): domain Eukaryota; kingdom Metazoa; phylum Arthropoda; class Insecta; order Coleoptera; family Elateridae; genus Ignelater; species Ignelater luminosus. Next base: position 598,767 of record VTPC01090244.1, on the reverse strand, counting down.
ATTAAAGATGAGACTAATATCAAAGTAGTATTGGGCTTCTTGTATATTAATTTTTACTTTGTAATAAAGAACCTAGAGCGGTGCCGATTTATTATGAAGAGAGTGACATTTATTTTGATTAGTACTTAAGATATGTTGATATACCAAACAATATTTTAGTGTTTTAATGAGCATTTTATACACCACATTAAAATAGTAACGTGCCTGCCTTTTTCTTTTTTCTGGTGTAGAGATGCTTGGTTTATAATAAGTTTTATTAATGTAACTTTCAAACTGTATATCATTTTTCCTATACAAATAGAAATAGGAGATTTATACAGTGTATCATGCATAAAATAAAAAGTTTATTCTTGAATATGATTTTAATATTTTTACTGATGATGAGTTTTTTTGTTTTCTATTAGTAGGTACTAAACAATGAATTTATCTGTTAAACAGTTGCCTTTAAATACAACTGTTGTATAGTGATTGTCCGTAACCTAAGTTCAAGGTAAGCCCAGACCATTTGATTTGTTAGTTTCTATATAATTTGACAATTTAAACCAATCAATTGCTCTGGGACTACCCTGAAGTTAGGTCACTGACTGCTACTGATGTTTTATTAAATTACCAATTTATTGAGAATATCTATTATATCTAGCCTGAACTGAAGGAATATTGTTAAATCATAAGAGATATAAAGTTGATTAAATAAAAAAAATAATAACAATAACCTGTTAGTATCCAGTTTGTTGGTGTTTTTGTTTTTTTAAAAATCCCCAAATTTCTTTCAAGCCTAATTGCTTTGTATAAAAACAAATAATGAAGAAATGAAAGAGAAAAATAGATAATTTAATGCAAAATATGAAAAGCAATTGTGTTTTACTTTACTAAAGATGAAAATCTCTCGACAGAATTCTTACTTGGTTTTGATATTATTGGATATTTCGCTTCAATTGCTTTTGAGTGTTTTTTGATTTTTATGTGAGAAATACTTGTTATGTGTTATAGCCGTCAAAAATAAAAGAATATGCATAGCATACATTACTAAAAAGCATTTGAAGCAAACTATTTAATAGTATCACTGTACTGAAGGAGCTTTTATTTCTAGACCGTTCAACTTCCAAGTTTCAGATTTGAACATTTGTTTAGGTTAATCAAGCGACATCTGTGACATAACTTTGTAAGCTGTGATCCTCTCGATGCACACTTGTTTTGGCAAATGTGCATTTTGGTGTCATCAAACATGGCTTATTCAAAATGAATTTAAAGTAAGTAAGACTTAACAGCAAGCCTGGTAAACGCTTTAACAAAAACCTTTCTCCCACTGAAATGTCTGAATAACAAGTTTGAAACTTGACATTGATTTAAGTATATCTAGTGTAACAATTGTTTCTTTATACCTTCACCCCTGTAGTTTATTTGCTTTACCTCTAATGCGGATATTCTGTACCTACTGGGAAAAAGTCAAAGTTAGCAATGAATAGTACAATGTGTTAATACTAATGAATGTTCGCTCCCACCATCCTGGACCTCCAAATTATTTTTCACATCAAGCATTGCATAATCAGAAGTAAGGATCGCACTATTTGCTTCTGATATATAATTGAACCTAACATTTTTATATTTCTCATCTGTAATACGAATAGTATTTTACCTGGACATTTCCCGTGAAATTGAATTTTAATTAAAACAATGAATTGTCACATCTAGCAAACATTTTAATTTTGCAGCTCTTGATTTTGTTTATTTTCTATACTAAATAATCTTAAAACCATGACATCATGTGCAGATACTGTATAACATAACATATGTTACAATTGTCAACAGCTGTCTGCTGCCTTAATAGTATTGACATATCATTTCACCATAGTTATGACCAACTTTGACTTTATTTCTTTTTGCTCATTCAATATTGTCCATTGTTTTTGAAATACTGAAAAAAACAAAAAATTATAAATGAGACTTTGACATCTTGTATATTGAAAATGGTGCGCTCACTCATGAACCTCCTATATGAAGCTTACTTGACTGCTTAATGAAACAATTTGATACTCACTCTAACAACATTGCAGTAATATTTACTTTTTGATTTTCATTTTCATTCTTTAATTAAAAAAAGAAAGGTGTTATATATTGATATGATCCAAGTCGAAGGAAGTGAAGAATCAGTACCTCAAAATGACAATCATAGCAGGTAAGAAGGGATGAGACAAAAAATGAATAAACAATCGTCACACTTCAATAACGTCAAATTGGCTGCTCATATCCTCCTATTTGTGAATAAGCAGCACGGTTTGTTTTAACCTGGCAATATGTGCCTCTAAAACCTGGGCACTATTGTTTGCTTGTAAAGTATTTGTTGAATGATATCAAGAACCAAGAATCTACTTTCTTTATTCTCGTGCCCTTTTCAACATTGACACGGTCCTAATTCCAAAATTCTTTTAAATTTCTCACAGTTGAACACCACAGCTAGAAATACCACATTTTGTTCGTACCAGCTTAGCTCTTGTTCACTAACGCATCAAACAGACCAAGCATAATCTAGATTTACTTTTTTGATAGCTCTGATACCTTCGTCTGTTTTTATCTAATGATTGGTTTCAGTTTGATCAAATTAGTTACCTCCAAGCTCAAAGAACCCTGAATCTGACCACAAAAACTAACATTAGAAAATTTGATCAACTGATATCAGTAAAGAGTAAAAGAATAATAGTGAATCTGTCATTGCAATTTCTTTTCACATTGGAAGATGCTTAAAAAGAACTTTTATTATCCAAGAAGGAAAGAAGCACCTTCCAGCATCACAAAAGTAATGTCACTGTCAGCTTGACAGATTACAGTATATAAAGAAGTTACCTCACTTCTGCAAGTTTGAATGCAAAATTATTCTGCTTACAAGTCTTCAATTTTACCACAAGAGGCCCATCATCAAGCAACACCATGTGCATCGAAGACAGCGAGTCTTTCAACAATACCCAAAGCTGATATTCCTTTTAGATCAATAGACATGATGAGGTACCTCACTGATACCTCCTCACATTTTGTCCAGATGATTACAAACTCTTGACCTTTTGAACAATTTTGATGTGACTATTCTCTCTTTACTCGAGTGTTTGTTCCCTATTTCATGGCTATTCTTCACAAACTTCTTGGTTCAAGATGGAAATTCAACTGATCTGGCAACTTTAGTTGAAACAATGCTCAACTTCAGCTTATTTTCTGTTTCATGTCAAATTCAATCAGCAAGTTTCAGGAGCTGCAGTGGACTCTTCATTGTCAACAGTAGTTGCAAATGTCTTTATGGAGTCTTGAAGCAATTGCCTTAGAAGTATCAAAGACTTGGTTTTGATACGTGGATAACACAGTGTCTAATTCCTGATCATCTTAGCGATCAACATTCAGATATCAAATTCACCTTGGAAGCCTCTTTTTTAATGTACTGACAACCTTGGACATGTGGTATTTCGTAAGCTTACACACAGGCAAACAGATATCTATATGCCGATTCCTATCACTGTGATCTGTGATTAACTCGCTTGTTCATTGATTCATTTCCGTTTCACAACCTAACAACATCTAAAGTGAGTTAGAATATGTTCAAAACAGTCTTCTTATATAACAACTGCACAGAAGACATAAACAGGACTATAAAGAAAGCCTCAACTCCTTTCCAAGGGAGGTTCCTTAGAACACAACCGCACTTATCTCTGCTGTTTTCTTACCTGTATTTATAAGGCAGAGAATCACAAATAGAGAATACACTCTGGAAATATAAAATCAAAATTTCTTCAGAACCATCAGCATAATCTCAACTTCTGCATAAATCAAAACAATTTAAGTCTGGTGGTGAGGAAGTAAGTTGATTTTGTACAGTTACGTTCTTCATCTGGTTCTAGCAAACCCGCTTTCCTTCTCTCGTAGATACTCTTTGTATTTGTGGGCTTCATATTCTTCTGCACAAGTAGGGAAGATTGTAGTAGTGAAAAAAAGAAGAATTACAGCAGGTGAAAAATGTGAGGGATCCCTAAATAAAGTACTGAATACAAAAAATATATCAAGGAAAATACAAATACACATATACAAAACAATAATTACACCAAAAGTACTATATGACTGTGAAACATGAACAATAACAGAAGAAAGTAAAAACAGACTAGAGATATGGAAAAGAAAAATTCTGCAGAGAATTTATGGAGGAATACAAGAAAATGACACCTTGAGACGAAGAACTAATAACAAGCTAAAAGAAATATTTAAAGATCTAGAGATAAACACTATAATAACCCAAAATGGATTAAGGTGGTTAGGCCATTTCATATGAATGGACAATAAGCTAACAAAAATCATTTTCAACACAGAAATGACATAAAAGAACAGAAGGGAAGACTGAGAAAGACATGGTGGCAAAATGTAGAAGAAGATATTAAAAAATATAATCTACATGAATGGGAGAATATTGCAACCAACAGAAAAGTATGGAAGTTGCAAATAGAAGCTATAGGGCTTCAGGCTTGAGATGGCAAACACATTACTTATATTCATATACAAGCATCTTGTTCATTTTATTGAACAAACAGATTTTCTGTGTCCAAAAACTTTGGTAAGGTTCCGAAAGGACGACCTCATGTCCACTCTGGACCCCCCTCCCCAATTGGTT
>VTPC01090244.1:568114-594115 GCA_011009095.1 Ignelater luminosus | reverse complement strand
TTGTTTACAACTGGGGCGCATTTGAAAATTTTGCACATTAGTACAAAGATAATGTGATTATTAATATCCATTTCAATAAATGCAGATTTATTGTTAAATACATCGGGACTCCACAAAAACAGCAATGACTGAAAACAGAGTGAGACTTCCATGGCAGAATTGAAAACACAAAATGGTATTTTACTGGTAATTGGAGAGACTATACATTAGGGAATCTACAGTGCAAAAGAACCTTTCTTTAAGATATAGTAGTGGAATCTAAGACGAAGCGACACTGCTGCTTATCAAAAGAGACGTGTAGTGTCAATTATCTTTAAGGTTTTCTTAAACTTATACGCGTATCTATGTAATATATTAACAATATGCCTATACCTAGGTATTTTCTTTCAATTCAGATTTTTAAGTGCCTACTTTGAACTACTAATATAACATATGCTGTACCATTTTGAATGTGTCGACAACAATCAGTACTTCCAAGTTCTTATTTTTCAATACTTCTAACATCTATTGTCACATTTGTGTATGTTCAACTGTAAACAAACTCCTGCAAGAGCTTTTTCATTACAAGGTAATCTTGTTTAAAAAATATGTATAAAAGTTTTTTTTAAGCATTATTAAGAGACAATGTTGGATTTATCATTTTGGTCTTGAAAGGACCTTCTTTTAGATTTCTAGTAGGTATACTTACTTGTAGGACTCAAGACAAGCAAACTAGTGGTGAGGTGAGAATATGCTTTAGAATTTGCTCACTAGAACAAGTCTTTTCATAAACATTGCTGAATGTCTGATAATGTTGCATTTGCACTGTTGGGACATCAATTCTCTTTTCCCAGACTAACCACTTTACTAAATTATTGATGGGAAAATTCTGACAACTATAATTGGAATAATTGAGCAATTCTTCTCTGTTGCATTCTTGAACATACTAAGTAGGAGAAATCTCTTTTGATGCAAAATGAGATGGCATTTGTTATGATTTTAGAAATGAGAATTTAGGCAAGACAGTTTAGTTCGCATAAAAAAGGTGCATTTCTGGATGGCTACAGACACTTATATTTTAAGATCTCTCGATATTGTAGGTGTACTTAATAATTTATTTTGATTTTTTAATAAAATTTAAAAAATAAGACATGATTTTTTAGGAAGCATCCTTTCACAAGAATTTGTAAATAAATGAATAAAACAGATTTAATCAATCTTGTAGCGGAAAAGATTCAATTATTTTAATAAACTCTGATGTCTCATAAACAAAAGTTTTTATGTAGCGAAACAATTCTCAATAATGAGTAGGTGTAGCCCTTATTATTAGGTTATGTACACGAATTTATTATTTCAGAATAATCTAGTAGTCAGAATTTAAACATTCTAATTCAACATGAATGTTTTAAGCAACTGCTTTAGTAAAAACCAAAATTTGCAAATTTCTGTTAGGTATAAAAAAATTGCAATTATTGTCATTGTCATCACAATTTATTAAACAATGATTGGTTCATTCTAAACTTTGTAAAATTGTAAATACAATAATGAATAAAAGTATAAGGAATATTTTGTACAATACTTATCGACAGTGGAATGTGAAAATGCAGAAATAAAACGAGTTGTTGAATCTTGTGTATATTTATTAGTATAATTCATAAACAGAACAAGTTGACATTATGTACAATTCCATTATTCATTCAGTCAATACACAAAAAGCTCAGTTCAAACAATTTTTTGTAAGATTTTTATATTTTAACATTTGGTACCCTTATTTACATATTTTCTTTGCTAATCCTTTTTTGTTGTATGGTTACACTGCTAACTACTTGTAGAGATAAAATTAAATTATAATACATGGATACTTTTAACAATCAGTTGAACACACCTCCATACCCAAATTGTTTTTACCGTATCAATTAGCAGATTGAATCAATCGTATTCTTATTGCACCTTCTCTTTTCTACTACATATACACGTACACAAACATTTCCATATGTGCAAACATGTTTGTTCAAAGTCACAACGAAGACTGTTTGAACTGGCTGTACAATGAAATTGAAATTTGTGTTATAAAATAAGAAGGCACAAGTTTGTAAATAATTTTGTTAATGCGATGATAGCGTCGCTACTCTACATTTTTTACAATTGAGTTCATAAATGTGAATACCACTGTTAAAATTTAAAGTGCTACTATCACTGTTTATGTACTCATTGTTTACCATACTACACATACCTTAAAATCTATGAGAGAAATCACAATGTAAATATGTAACGACCCTGGATTTTAAATAAATAGAGGACTTGTCCTACTTCGACATCTACCAATGTACCGCAGTACAAACACAAAAACATTTTGCGTACTTTAATACTTCCTTATGTTCTATTATTATATTACATATGGCAACATTTAAAAAAATTCATTTAATTAACAAAAACCAACTCAAAATTGTATAAAACGAACACAAAAACATATACTTGCAAACTGTTAGGCATTTGGCCTCCTACGATTTTCCATGCTGCCCACCGTCTATTAAGTAAACTCATTTGGCAAAACAATAAAAAAAACACGATGTGAAAATTATATACTTATATTTATAAACAATGATATTAAATTAATACTTAAATAAGTGGTGGCTTCCCATTAATTTTCTAAATAACTCGATTTGTTTCTAAGTCTGTGCAGCCAATAGTGAATAAGCATGTCAGACTGTAGATAAATAGCTGCATTGTAAGAATAAATAAAAATTCTATTCATTTCCCCGTACTAACTAAAATTGTTAAGGATTCTATAAAATTCCAACCCAGTACAACTTACAATTAGTGGTACTGTCTATATCTACAATGAATATCTTTTCTGGTTACACAGCCTTAATCCCAAATATGCGACTAGAATTAAATCCGATGGCGAAGTTGACTAAAATAGAATACGATTCACAAGGCACTGCAAAAATTCAGTGCTACCCGTAATGTCTAAAGATGGAAGGCTAAACACTACAGCCTTGCGTTACTTCATCACTCGGTTGCTGGCTCCAGCGGTACGGGTGGCACGGCGTTTTGCAGTCAGCATCACCATTTCTTAAACTTTGTTCTAATTCTAACAATTGACCCATGAAGTTTAAATTTGGTGAGATGATAGGCCTTACTGCTTTTACCATTTTATATGCTTCTATCATTGATAATTGTTTATATTTCATAATATACGCAATTGCTATTGTTGCACTACGGGAAACTCCTGCTTGACAGTGCACTAATACTCGGGCACCCTTTTTCCTAGCTTCCTCTGAAAAATAAAAATGCAATATTAGTATTAAATAAAAAGTCAGATTTTGACAATTATTTTTCAAAATAAGTTCGGCGATTATTATTTTCGGTCTTAAAGGAAGTTGAATTAGATTACAATAACTACAACTACTTGCAGCGAAGTTACTAGAAAGATTTGTATTTCCTACACAGAATTTGCAAATTGCGTTGGACAGTTTAACTTAAGTGAAACAATTGCATGTTCTCGATTATCCTATTGACCAATAAACGTAAATACTTTTTGATAATAGCTATGGCCTACATAATACAATTACAACCTATTATGCATTATTTGTGTGCATAATCGTCGATCGTTCCTTCCTGCCTTGAAAATGATGTTTGATGGTGCACGCAAGGTTGCATAATCTCGAAGATACGTGGAGTATTTGTAGTTGCATAAATGTTTGGCTGAGGAATTAGAATTGTTCTAGTGGAATTCCAGCTGCTACCCGTGTTTGCAGGCACGTGAAACAAACCAGTCTAGTATTTATTTATCGTTGTGCAGCATGCAACAGGCACATGGGGAAGGACGAAATATGACTCACCCTACGTCTAAATCTGTTTCTGACGCACACCCCATTTAACTGCCCTTTTTTAAAAACCTTCACTATTTATTACAATCATTGATATTTTCATATGTAGATTTTAATAGGGCAGAAAAAAGTTTTTTTTACAAATTCCATAAGATATAGTAGAGTAGAAAGTGACTTTTATTTAATTAGAATTTTGTAATTCTTCTGTTATATTATTTTAAAGTATTCTTGTCGAGAGTGTAACCGAAGATTGCTTACATAGGGATTGTAAAATACTTGACCATAAACCGTGTATAAATGAATTTCGTAAGCACCTGACTCACCACTGTTTGGCGGTGATTGCTAACATAAATTATAAAAATCCAATAGAGATTAGATAATAATACTAAAGTAGATCAATATGTATCTAAAGCTATTGCACATAACTACTCATTTTAATAACAGTGATATCTTTATTTTTTTAACGTGTTTTACACACAGTTAGTCACAAGTAATTGCTAATGTTTTTTGACCTCTACTCGTTTTTAATAATGAAGTTTTTTACAGATTTTCCACGTCTAATTAAAAAATAAATCATTCGTAGGATAAATATTTACAAAACAAAACAGCAGAATAGTAAATTGTCAGCCAAATTATTTTAATAGCTTGTTTGATGACTAAAGTTATCCTTAATTGAAAGGGGAGGATCACTGGTCGTTTAGTGCACTTATCCCTAAGCACCCCGTACATGTAGAATAAATAGCCCGCAGCCCCCGATGACTCAAAATTGTATTATGATTAGTTCCCCTATTGCAACGCTAATTCATGGTGTGATTTCAATCCCGCGTTTTATTATCAATTGAATCTCGATGTCCGTTGTGTAGGTACACAATGGGAGAGCGTTAGGGCACCTAACCCGATGCAATGTGCATATGGTTGACGCATAAACGGGATACAGCTTATATGAGTCACGGGAACGGCGGGCAACGGCCCTCAGAAACAATGAGTACGATGAGTAATGCTTGCTGACTCAAAACTGTTGACAAGGCCGTTACCCCGCCAAACCCTTGTAGTCTAACGCGGCCATTCATCAGCAGGTTATAAAGTAAGTAGTTGCTTTCTTTCCGATCTTGCCGAGGACGCTGATCCGCGATTAAAACGCAACAAAAAATGTTCCTGTTTTGCAACCTCTACAGATAGAGAAAGCTGAGCGACGTATTTGGCTTTAAATAAATTGCTATACACGTAGCTTGAATCGTAAATTTAATTCGTTACTGGAACTTCTTAAAGAAATTTTATTTCGACATTTCTACCTAATTATGGAAAATTCTAGTCACGTATATTTAAAAAAAAAGAATGAACTATTTGCATGCGTATTATATTATATATAGTAGTAATTTTTAGTTGTATGATAATGCGTATGTATTGCTTGCGTGCTATACATATACTATGTACTTGTCTTAATATGTCTATTCAATTTGTATGGAATATAGACTTTCACCTTGTGTATGTGTGATGCGGAATATGCTTATTTATGAATGAATACATTTGCTTCTGAGGATTGATTATACAAAAGTACAAAATTATTCAAAATGTTTTATTACATTTCATTTACAATTTAAATTATCCCCTTTAAATTTAAAATAGGATTTTGCTTTTGACATTAAAAAATTATGAAGAGAAATAACACTTTACATAGTCACAATCGAAATGGTGAAGATTAGGAAGTGCTGAATAAAAATTGATATTTTGTTTTTTGAATTGAATTACAAATTGGCTCGCTCCCAGAAAATGCTTTCATTTATAAAAAGTTTGTGTTTTACTAAAGCATTGTATCTACTACTAAAATTGCAAATCTAAAGGAGTCCTTACACTGTCAATAATATTGAAGCAATTAACATATTAAAGCGGAATTTTTGTTAGGTGATGCAATAATATTGCGCAATATTTCCAGACCATAAATTGGAAAACTTGTAGTGAAAAATGTAGAAAAATTTTACCATTAGTTGATTCAAGAAACGGGTTCTCAACTAATAAAAAAGTTTTGATATTGTTTGTTTATATTATTACATTTAAAAAACCGTTCGAGTACGATGAAAGAGCTAACCGGAAAGTAGTTCCAATACTTGAGACTTTTTGAGTAATTATTACTTTTAGCATGTTTCAATACCAGACTCAAAACCGAGAAAATATTGCATAATATTCCCTTTATACGATCTACTGATGTTGCATAATATTTCATAACGGGTAATAAATATATACGTATTATTGATCGTGTAAGGGCGATATTTCAGGGTAAGTCGATGAAAGTTATTGCATAATATTGAACTATTGCCAGTTTTTTTTCATTTTTTTAGAGGATGAATCTTCTTAACTACAAACTAATTGCTTCTATGAAAAAATGAAGGAAATTGTCATATTATTGGGCTCGAAAGAAATTCTACTGTATTAATACTATCTTCAAATTTATTTGGCTCGTTTTTCTTTAGATTTTTTTCTTTGATTTTGATACGGTTTAAACTTTCTGGTTTCAGTTTTGCTATGGCAGCTCGAAATATTGTTTGATTGTCCAATAGATATAATTACAATACATGTATGTTAGAGAGCTTTTTGGCTCAACTTTGAGTTTTTCATTGAAGGACTTGAGAAAACCTTTCAGTCTCAAACTTTCGAATATCCATCTACATACATACCAAAACAATTCTGAACTGTCTCTACAAAATGAATATGATGGAAAAAATCAAATTTTAGAAAAGTGTTCCCTGCAAAAAGGTTTTATACAACTAAAGGCTGCCAAAATTTGACATACAATAGAACATCGATAACTCCAAGCCCTTGTAGTAAGTCGAACTTTGGACATCGTTTATTTAAAGCAATTTTGATGAATTTGGCAAAACGAAAGCGCTCTGATCTTCTGTACCAGCCAAAACTGGAAAATTTTATTTTTTTATCAGCTTCAAGCATTATTGAATTTTAACTCTTCTTGATTAAGTGTTTTGTTTTCAATCCAACTGTTATATCATATAATGGTATTAACCAAAACAAACTTTTAATTTCGGTATTACGAATAAAGTAGTATCGTAAAACATCTTACTAATCAACTTTTATGCACACAAGAATACCAAGATTTAGAAAAAAAAAACAGTAAAAAACCAAATCTAAGGAAATGATGATTTTATTTCTGAAAAGATAAACGATTATCTATTAACGTATCATAATGCGGGATTTCCATTGCAATTGTTCTTATAATTGTTTATTCATTTCATCTTATAGTTTAAGACCATGACGAGATATTGTGGCGCCTAAACAATTTTTATTATCGGGCAAAAATTCCGTATTCCACGTTACGTAAAAACAGTGAGAAAACGTATAAATTGTTCTTACAAAGTATGAATAAAACAATTTTTATTACTAGAATTTGAATTAGATAAACAATTTCGAATAATAAATTTTCCGGTCGCATAAATTTAAATAACAATGAAAACTTGATTCATAAACTCACCAATAAATTCGAAGGCTTCTTCAAAATACTGTTTAAGATTTTGTTGTCCCGAATCCGTTGCGGGAATTTGTTTATACGTGATTCCGCATTCTTCGTGATATCCAGGTAACTGGGAGGTGACGTTGAGAACGCATGTGGTACCTAAATCTTGTAAACAGGAAAGATCGGCTGCATCCCGACTGTTCCCCAGGTAGAGAAATGGAAGGACACGTGAAGCAGGATGCGAGTCTATGTCTGCCAGGGCCGGACAAGACGCCGAAGAGGGAAGTCCCCGAGACGTTAAACCGGACACCAACGTATCCTCGCATAAATCCTTATGCTTGCGATGGAACTCCCGGTGACCTCCTGAAAATAAATGACTCATACAGTCTGACCCACGCTATTTTACCAAAACAATGTTGACTGGTTATTCGTCTTTCACTATCTTGTTTACTAGCAGCTGGTTTTACCATTACAGGGGTATCGTGAATAAGAAGAGCAGATGTCTATATACGCGTATATTTATGTAAAAGTTGTTTGTGTTACTAATTGCTTGTACGAATCCATATTTTAATAAAATTAATGTTACAAATCGATCTTAACAAGATATAATAAATATCAACAAGTATGACTCAATTAGAAAAAAAAAGAGAAAACAGTCTAGTATTAATCTTTTCCCAAGACTACAAAAAACCCAACTTGTTGAATCCCAGAGATTTCAATGCTCGTGAAGCGTGCGTGCTCAAGGTTTTATTTACGATTAAAGTAATCTAAATGAAAGAGTTCAATTATTATAATATAATAAAAATTGTAATAAAAAAAAACTGATCATCACGAGTCCAAGTGCATTATCTCTCTGTGATGAAAAATTATTTCCCACTTAACCACTTTATTTATATGCGTCAGGAATTAAAAGAAGAAAGGTCATTTCCTGTATTTACATTCATAATGAGAGTGGTCAACGAAATGAATAATTTTATAAAAAATAACGTTACACATTTAACAAATTTTAAGTATACTCATTCTAAATTCCACTTAATTTTTATTCAAGCATTTTCTGTCTGCATTTTTCATGAATCTAATTGTAGGATGTGTTTGAATATATGAAAGTCAAAAAGCGCTTTATATTTTATTAACGATGCTATAACTGATGACTAAGTGCTCCCATTTAGAAATGAACTTTAAAATAAGGGTAGGTAGGATGATGAAAATAATTAAAAATTCATTCTTACATCGAGGGGAACAAAAACATTCGTAAAACTTGAATTTTTTAATAATAAATCAGAATGATAACTGTATTGTTTCAATTATATTGAGATATTATTAAAATGCACACGACCTTGAATTGTTTAGAAAACCATGCATATTGCGTAAGAGTAATAATGATGGTTTTTTTTAAATATAAATAAATAATTTGTAATAAGAACGAATGACTTTTTTTAATTCCAAACTAACTAATTAAAATATCTTTTTTTTGTTGAAATACCAAATGACGCTTTTTGTATGAATAGGTTCCGTTATATAATTCGTTTGATATGTATATGAAAAAAGAAAGGTACTAACTAAAAGGAAAGTTTTATTAAAATAAAACATAAATATTGGCTTTACTCGATAATAAAATAAACTTGCTTCTATTTTCGCTTTCTATCTTTTTTTACTGAATCTGAAGATCACATAAGGATATGTGCAATAATTATGCTCAAAAGATCAATCAATTCAAAAACTGACTCGTTCATATACAATCCAATTTATAGAGGAAACTTCGTACTATATAATTAATAAACACAATTGTAAGGAGTGATATTCCATAATCTCGGATCTTTAAACTGATGTTTCATCTAATAACATAAATGCAGAACATATTACCCTTTTTAGGGCTATGTGTAATGTTTCTTCAAACAAGGATTTTTGGAAAATCGATGGTGATGATCTGGTTGTTATATGACTCACTCAAATACAATTATATGAGAAATTAAGAAAGAATTACCACCTAATGGTGATGATAATTCGTTATAAGTCAGCACAAAGTTATTCAAATTTGATAGCGCTCCATTCTGCTGAAACACCTTGTCAAAATAGTCCTATCTTAACTAGAAAAAGATAAACTTTTATCAAAATTGTTATGAGGCATTCTGGAAACTATTAGTGCCAATTCAGCGATTAGTTGACTCATCAACACAGAATGTGGCTTTAAAAAGAAGGTAAAATATTTTTGACTTACAAAATTATTGCAGATAAAAGCTTCATGTCCCTGTTAAAATTCTTATTGTACCAATTAACAACGTTCACGAATAAGTTTATTCACACTTGTTAGCACCATGTGTTTGGTTTGGTTAAATAGAAAAGGAAAAAATGTAAACTCTTACTTTATTTGGAAAGTAATATCAATTATATATTATAGTATTTGTTTTGGGAGCATGTTAAACAACCTTGAGCCCACTGACGCATATTCTTTATAACCAGATATGTAATTAATCAGCAATACCAAAGACATAAATGAATCAAGTGCGCCATTTTTTTTATAAATCGTAATAACTACGGAATACTAAATGGAAAAAATGAATCATATTTATAATGTTTTGGTAATATTCCTTTTTTGCAAACTATACAAATGAGAATAATAAATTATAAAATGCGACTTTTAAAAGGCATTTTACGAAGAATAATACACACATAAATCAAAAATCGAAAGGCAATAAATAAATCCCTTGGGAACCTTTTTCCTCCATTTGACAAAAGGGGCAACATTCTTTCATTTCAATGTTAAGAAAAGAAGTAACGGTAGGCCTTTCAAACTGTTCTATTATTTCTTATAAATGGGCATGAAATAGGGCCGACAAACTATAGCATTCGGTCCAAAAATATTCTGTTAAATATAACAGTCTATTTATAAGATAAGGGTTAGCCAAGATGTGACTAATACAAGGCAGAATTTATAACAACCAGAAAGAAAAATCAAATTTACTTTTTTGATAAAACTAAATGACTAAATTTAACTGAATTACTAATAACTTTTAATTAGAAATAACAGACTTATCAATTTTGTCAAGATTTACTATTATCAATTGAATGTACAAAATTCATCTTATTAAAAAAAAGATTCCGATAAGTTATCGAAGAAAAATAAAATTTTGAACCATTAAATAGCAGAAAATTAAAAAAAGAAGAAAACTTACTGTTTAAATTTGGTTGTTGTATTGGCATAAAACGAAGTACCAAACAAGAGCTGGGTCTTTTAATCCTCATTTTAAATCGTTATAAAAAATAATAAAGTTAATATCACACTAACACAAATGGCACAGTTAAGTCACAAAATGAAACTACAATCAAAACAAAGTCGTGCACTAAACCACGTTGTCATCCAAACAACATAAGATACACAACCGCTCGACACACGAAGTATTGTTTGAATGACCTGCTGATCGTGGTGGGGCCTCTATGCGTCATTCACAAGTGCCCATTGGTGATCTAGGCTTGCCCTTGCGTCACCCACAGCCCGAAGGCCGAATACGAAATCCCCTGGCTACTTCCACAAGTACGGCATTTTTTGTTTACTTCAATAAACCTTTTGTTCGTGCTTTCTGTTGCGCCGTATGTCATTGTATTTATGTCAATGACTCATCCATCCATCTATCCATGCCCTCCCTTAATTTAGTGGCCGATAATAATATCATAACTGATACAATGATAATGAAATATTGCTCGCAAAATTTAAATATTTGTTAAGGATAATGACCAAAAACAAATTTCGTCATTTAGGAGAATCCCATTCTTGAAACCTGCAACGAATGATTCATTCTAATATGCTACCCTAGAGTTTTTGAAGTTTTGATTCCAGACATATAGGCGACCGACTGGATTTGAATCACTCAATTATAAATTGCCGTTAAAAATAAACACGGGCATTTATTAAAGCAATAAATTGTTTCTATTTTGTCTAAAATACTTGATTTCAAACAGTGACAAAAGAAAAAATTATCAATCAACATGTGATTCTGATAGAGCTATGATACAAGATAAAATTGATAAAAATAAAATTTAGCGCGAGAAGCGTAGATAAAATTTAAATCGAGAATCTTAGAATTTAGCAAGCATCATTTAAAACGAGTTAAGGACGTGCATAACATACGGGCCGGTTATTTAAATTTTATTAATATTAATTACGTTTACGTTCACTTCCTCTTCGAGAGAAGCCAAACGTATCAATGAGGTATTTCTCGTTAATTCCCGACGAGGTGCTAAATATTATCTTACGTAATAACTAATTGTTAAGTGGATAATTAATAAACTTATGATTTCAAGTGGTTCTACGTCAACAATACGTTGCAATTTTTTCCTTTTGATGAAAATTGATTATTAATGAAATAAACACGAATGACCACATAAACAAAGCATTTTTCATATTAATCTCCCGGGAATCGCGATAATATCAAAGTACTGATTCACACATATGAAGTTCCAGGAAGATTAAGGTTTGACTATAATTATTCAGTGTAAATATTAGCGAGCCACGTGGCTATCCCAAACAGGAATACGTTACGAGAAGATGAGTAACGTACTATTATGGGGCGGAATAGTTTTTAGGCCGAATGAAATCACGAATAAATAAAAATAGATCTGCAATTTTAAATTTACTCATTTAAAACATTTTTCCTCGATGTATACTGTTGGGCACGAAGGATGACGACATTTTAAGAGAAAAATATCAACACAATTAGTAATTTTATTTACACGAAGGTTCGATGAGTAATAGAACTAGAATTAAGGGTGGTTTTCCTTCTGTTATATATTTTCCGCGATTAATGCAAATCACGCAATGTCGTATTTCTAAGAATTAAGGGGCAGACTAAACGGTTTGGAAGATTCTTAGAAGAGACAATAAATAAAAAGGAAATAACAAAATAGATGCACAATTGTACTGCAATTGTTGACAAAAAAACGCTACCTTTAAAATAAGGGTCTCTTGTGTCTTTTATGCTTGAACTAGAAGCAAAAGATTTTTAAATGGAGTTTTCGTTTTTCGTCGTCATACGTATCTATTTGACAGTAAACTAACGTATTAACTACATACAAATGTTGAATCTAATGCAAACTGTTCACTTTCAAACAATTGAACAACAGTGAAAAAAGCATCTTGATAACTGTCTTGGTTTTTGAGAACCAATATCATCCGATAAGAGGAACAAGATTCTTACATTACAGGTGCATCTTCTAGTTTCTCACAAAAAGCTAGCTTTTCAAAACGTTCCTTTTATAATAATCCGTCTTGACAGAAGGGTTGAAAAGAAGCAAATTCTGGAAAGTTTTACATGGCGCCGACATGCTGTGTCTGTTTTATTATTTTCAAGAATTTCAATTACTTGAGTCAGCAAGCGACAATGATGTCCATACCGGCAAAAACGAAACGAGTTGGAAAAGAAGTACCTTTCAATAGGGTCCGATAAGAACATTATTTGTCACTGGCTGACTCGAATAATTAAAATTCTTGAAAATAATAAGACAGACACAGTATGTTAGCAGCAAAACTTTCCAGAATTTCCTTCTTTTCAACCCTTCGCAGGTATTAGTATTAGTCACGTGAGGACATTATTGTCACCGGCTGACTCAAGCAATTGAAATTCCTGAAAATAATAAGACAGACACAGTATGTCAGCATCAAGTAAACTTTTCAGAATTTTGTTCTTTTCGACCCTTTGCGTTCGCAGGTATTGATTAGTCACGTAAAAGAAAGATTTATTTGCTAAAGCATGTAAAACTCATCGAGGCACTTGTTTGTTAGCAGTGAACACAGAATTTTATTTTTTACAATTCATTATAGCGCAGTGTCACTAATTAGTTTTTTTGGCCCAAATCAAGCAAAACACATGGTTCTTTAGAAGAATGTAATTGTATGTAATTCTTGAAAACGCCAAAACTCTTCCGAGTCCATGAAGTATAAAAACAAGGTGCAGATAATTTTAGATGATTATAACGTCAGAAGAAAGAAAACATGCGTATTTCTTTTTTATTTGCTAATGGTCAAATCTTAATCTTTAAGAAATTAAAATCATTGTGAGATTCCAACAAAAATATAAATAGTACATAGCAGAATTATCGAATTTAGACACTAAACTTTTTTGTTACAAACGATTGGCAATCCTGAGAAAAAACATTGTTAACATAACTAAATCAGCAAATGCAAAAAATAGTTCGTGAAGAGCGGTCCCAGTTTTTGGCAGTACCACAAACTATAAATTCCCTAGAATTTGGAATGAAACATCTTTTTTGTTAGATGTATCTTGAGGCATGTGACTCATTTAGAAACAGTGACACTTTCAAAAGCGATTTGCTCTGTTTATTTAACAAATCGCAAAGAAATGTGGATTTAAAAAAAATTCTTTGTTAAACCAAACTATTACAAACAATGACTGACAATTAGAGAAACATCAACGCAATTAATTCCGCACACGTGTCCCTTACACGAAAAGCGAGATGAGTAATAGGAATAGAATTAAGGGTGGATTTCCTTTTCCGCCACCCTGTCGTTTTCCGTGTTCACAACGTCGTCATTGTAACAGCTCATCTATTGTAATAGTATTAACTCGTAAAACGCATTGTAAGAGATTTCACCATGTCGCGTCTTATTTTTCAGAAAGAAAGAATTTCAAAGAAAGCTTTAACGGAACTGTTGTTTATACAAAAACATGTCAAAGCCATTGGTGATTTTCCTTCACGTGTTTTTCTCACGCGAAGAACGAGATGAGTAAGAGAATTAAAATTAGGGGAGATTTTCCTTTTAGTACCCTCACACCCCGTCGATTTCTACGTACACTACGTCACGCTTAACGCAAATTGCGCAATCTACTGCGTATTCTGGGTAATTAAAATTGTGTTCTGAGTGTTACTAGTAATTTTGCTAAAAATATAGATAATTCTGGTATGTATTACAAATATCCTCATCATACTATATTGTTCGTATTAGTATGCAAGTCATGGTAACCATGTTGCCACCATTAATGGAACGAATATGATTTAAACAAGACCATACCTTTTAATTTTACGTGATACATGCATAGTTTTTTGATGATTTTTCATGAGAACGTTATTCAGCTGCGGTTAAATTTCAAGAAATAAATTTATCCGTTTTGTGTTAGAATTATTCATTCAGCCGCCTAAAATAAATGTAGACCGTATTACCGTGGAGTAATCATAAATATACATATGATAACAGGGTGATTCAGCGTGTTTACACTTTTATATCCTCTTTGGATGAACCTTGTTTGCTCGTCATTTAGTCACTGCAATAGATAGATTCTCATTACATGCAATCTAATAACGTTTTCCTAGTATTCGCTTCAAAACAGAGATTCCCCATCATGTCATTACCATATGACGGCAATTAATTGTGACACGAAAGCGATAAAATTTAAGAATTCACGTTTGCACAAAAAGAGTAATGCAACGACACGTGTGACCTTCTCAGATTAATCACACTTATTTTCTTCATTTTTCATTTACGTCATGACATGCAATAAAATTTAGCTTTTATAGAAACTTTTCAACACCTTTTGGGTTTTTCATATTAGTATAAATTATAGTACATACGTAAATACGAGGGCATTGTTTCATGAAGGCATCCTTAATTTTAGCGTGATCTTTTAGTTATCGTTTTGTTCATTGTCACTTAAAAATATTGATGATTCGCTTGAAAACTGTTTTTTACATATTATTTATCTATCGATAAATACTTTATGATATTAAGTACGAATAAACCCAAACAAAAATTAGTTCATCTACGGAGTGCTCTTTAATTTAATTTTAAACATTGATTGTATTCCGTCAATTAAAATTAATTCGAGCTAACAATTAGATTTGTAAAATACACTCAATTTGTTAAAAATGGAGGAAATTCAAATCTATTACCGTACTAGCTAGTTCATTGGTCCCTGAGATTTTGTTCATTTCAAGATATTCTTTATTAAACTGTACCTCTATCGTTAATTATACAGAGTATTACTACGAAATAGACAATGAAAGAAATGATCAGACAACATATCTAAACGTCTTGTTTTGTTGCTTTACCTGAATTATTGCTTTACAAAAGATAAGTAGCAGGTAAACCATCTTAAAGGAACATTTAAATATTCCAGGGTGGTTACTAAATTGTTTGTTCTTCTCTAGCTATCGGGTTTTACAACATCCTGGACTCTGTTCTCCCTATTCTTTAAAACGTGCAATAAATATTATAAACTTGACAAGTATTTTAAATAAGGATACTTGTGCATTTCTATTTTGTTCGGTTTGTGTCTAGAATATCTTTTTAGAATCGTCAGGGCTGTAGCGGCAAGTAAAAAGAATTTTAATAACGGTTTGGGATAACTTTTTCTATTTAACAAAATCCAGTCGGTAGAAAATGTCCAATGGTAACTAAACATCTGCATTGGTTTTTGAAATTTTGTCGAAGATTATGCAGATGTTTATTGAAGGTTATAAATTTAATGTCAGGAGCAAATGCAGTCATTGTCCTCTAACGCGAACGACTGTCAAACTAATTCTATTACAACGACACTAATCTTTAACATAAGAAATAATTTTGAAATTGAAATTACTCGGATCACACACCTCTCCGTATCGCTTTTTGAACACTTGGAACTACACAACCGTAGCATAGAAAGATAAAATACAACATAATTTGATTAGAACAAGGAAATATCTATCTTTCGAAAATTTCTCTACATGACTATTGCACTGTTATTCCTACGAATCAAAATTTGTAGAAGAACTGTTGCGGATAGAGATGGGTCGTTTATGAATGAGTCGTTCACAATGAACGACTCACTTAAATGAGCGGTAAACATACGACTCTTTCCGATTGAACGGTTCGTTCATTTGTTTATTCAGTTCAGTATCACATAAGTGCAAATTTTTAAAGTTCGTACTGACTCTACTGAGGAGTGGGGAATGAACGAACGAAGAAACAGTGAACTGAATATGTATTTGAACTTACAGAGTTCAATGCAAGAAAGTGACGATTCTCTTTTGAACGAGATAGTGCAATACATGTTTAGTGTGTTTATTAATGATTGTCGAAGTATAATATTTTCTAAGGATTATTAAATAAATAAAACACTTCATTTCTATTTTCTAAGGAGTTGAAAAATCTAATAGAGTAGAGATCTCGAGAATTGACTAAACATTCAATAATTTAGGTGAGAACGATATCGCATCTATCGTACATTCCTATAGTATGAAACGCGCGTGCTAACACAATCAGTTCAAATGAATGACTCTTTAAAATGAGTTGAACGAATTGAACTGGCACGGTAAAAAGAGTCGTATGTCCCATGACTATTGCGGAACTGTACCCAATCTTCAAGAAAATATTGTAATGGGTCGTTACGGCTCTATTGAACTAAATGATGGAAAATCTCTAGTAGAGCCTAAACCTAGATAACTCAATAAACATTATAACCCCTTACAATAGACTTGCTTACCTAGAAAAGAAAAATAAGGATGTAAACGGATTGTGTTAACGTTGTAAATAATATATCAAAACGTAATAATCTTCGAAAAATGTAAAAATACCATCAATACTTTCTAGAAAGTTCATAGTCATGAGTTTGTAACCTGCAGGGACAATTTTAAATGAGTCGAGTCGGTTCTTCTTATAATACACACCCATGCTTAAACTCGAAGGATTAGAATCAAGAATGGTGAAATACGTAGAAAAAACAGAGTAGAAGACATATCATAACAAAGTTGAAGTTGAACTGGGGAGACAACAGATGGATAATAAAAAGGATCCTAGAGTGGCGGCCAAGAGCAGACAAACGAAACCGTGGGAAACCACCCACCAGCTGGACAAACTTGACAAGCAGACCCATTTCTATGAAAGTTTAGTAAAAGGCAATATTCTTAAAATTTTGTAATTTACAACACAATCGTCTTGATTTAATTGATGATACAATCAATTTTAATAATCCAAATTGTAAATCAAGAAGTTAAAATATTTCAGATCTTAGATTTATCAAAAAGTATTTTCCACGAAGTCAGTATCAACGATCTGTAATATCTAGTATAACTGTTGAATTTTGGCGCACCACGCAAATGTTCACAGATTAAAAATAACTGTGATTATGTAATAATCTGATGTAATTTGACTGATTGGAGTATTACTAAAGAAAAGCCAAAATAGTGAATTTGTAGACACTCGCCAAAAGTCATAAGATATGAAACAAATCGTTATAATGTTGGCATTTTGACATACAACTGCATGGAATAATCATATGACCTAAAAATGTTTGTGTTACATTTTTTATATGTTAGTGTAAGGGTCAATATATCATCCAGAAAAACAACCAATGTTTATTACTCACTAAACATAACCAAGCATTTATAAACTTAGGTGGGTAGATTTTTGAAGTTAAAATTGTTTCGATTGTTTCTTTTTTGATGTTTACAACAAAAGATTTTGAAAAAATGAATGGTTGAAAAACAGCAATGTCAAAAAATAAAATTCCTTTAAAGTAAACGACTTGTAGTAAAACACAGAACTTAAAAATAGAGATGCACTAGTGAAAAGATGCCAAAAGGAATTATAGTAGTTTGGGATACTGCCAAAACGATTCACTCACCTAAGAGAAAGTGTTGGTTACTCTAAGTTCGAATATTTTGGCCTCTAACTGTTTTGAGGATATCAAATCTTATAAACCTGAAGAGTACTAGTTGACAAAATCTTCATTTGGATGAACTGCAAAATTGTTTTATTACTAATTAATATTGGACAATGGACAATTCTTTTTTATTCTTCTGTAAAAAAGTAAAACAGAGAGAGAGAGAGACCTGATATCGACATGCTGTGTCTGTTTTATTATTTTAAAGAATTTCAATTACTCGAATCAGCAAGTGACACTAATATCCAAACGCCATTAAGCCAATCTATCTAATGAGAAATCCATTGTTCTAGCATGTATAGTACTATAAAGATATCAAACGCTAAATTTGGGCATGGATATAATCTTGGCAAATTGACAATATTGACAACACCAAGAATACTAGAACTCTAAAGATTTTTCAAAAGCCAAGTTTAAAATCCTCATGATGATACATATAAGAAAACAGATGTCCGTCTAGATAGTTCCAAACAAATTTAAAGTGTGAAATAAATGCTAATTAGATACACTTTTGAACCAATTTTGATGAGTTGCAAAACCTTAATGGCGTTTATGAGTCATATTCAGGAAAAAAACATTTAAACAATATTTATTGAATTAATCTACGTTAATTTGTAAATATATAAGGACTTTTAATGCCAACCTTGTAATAATACTGCATTAACGTAATTTCTCGTTTAATCTGTTATCGTCATAGATTTAGAACAAACAATTAAACATTATAATAAACATGACATCTAAAAATTAACTTGACATTATAAAAGTTCTGGTTGATAAGATAAATCTTTGTTCTGGAAAATCGCCTTAAAATTATATTACACTAACGATCAGCTGATAATATGTGTAAAAATATAATGTTATTAAGACTCTGAGATTTCGATAATAAAAAAAACATCCGCTTTAAATTACATTAATTGTAATGATTTAAGAAAAAATGCTATTTTATTTTTAACCATAATAAACTTTCACATACTAAGGTCAAAAACATTAAATCCAGTTAAATCAAACATTTAAGGTTTAGTCGATTATATAACGGAAATTTTATGTGCCACATATTAATTGTTTCATCCTGTATAATAATATAAACAGTCACTGTACCACCCCGTACAACTATTCGAATTGCGATACGTGATATAATACTATTAGCTAAAATAACTCTTATTTACATCTATACCGTTTGCAGTTCCACTTTTCATGTAAACAAATCGATTTGTAACTTTATATAAAAACTGTTTATTCGAATCGGCACATTACGAAGAAGAAACGGAATACCAAATTATCATTTGTTTAATTTTAATTAGAAAAATTCTCAAGAAGTAAAATACAATTTAACCTGTCATACAGGTTGGTAAAGGAATTCGATTAATATCGTGTTTTTTAAGGAAATCTAGACCGTCAGTTACAAAATAGAAAATATAAATATTGTTGTGTTTATTTGTTTAATTGGGATAAGCATTACAAATCGATCTATAATAAAATCAACAAAGTTTCAGTAAAGCATGAATAAGATGATTTTGGAATGTTTATTTTACCTTAAAGTATTCGTGGTTGATGTGTTATCACAGCAAAAAATAAAAACTCGACGATAAGCCTTCACTGTAAGCAAACACTAATATTTATAAGCTAATTTTCTTCTTACAATTAGTGATACTTGGATTACAAGAATTAGCTTTTCCTGACTGAGATATGGCACTAGACGTTCTTTCTACATCTTTTTAATTTATTAACGAAGATAACACGTATAAAAAGCAACCAAACCTAATCTTTCAAACCATACAACCAGCCGTTCAACAAACGCTATGCTAATGAGTAATGAGCCGGCAAAAGATGTGCACTTGCATACAAGGAAGATTCCATATAAATTTTATTCAGCTATTTGCTTTAAGCAGTGAATATTTTTAGCAGCTTTTTAATAATATGCGTAGAAAAAAAACTTGCTGCACCTGAAATTTCCTAGAAGATAAGAATTTCTAACCCTACTGAAAACCTTGTTTTGCAGATTCTAAGTAAAATTCTTAATCCTTACGCAGAAATACTTTTTCAGTTATTGATGATGGATGAGTGACAGTTATTAGAAGTTACCTGGAGTAGATGACTGACGAGTCTGTATATGGTAGAGTTTTAGCGTTTTGCAATTAGTGGTAAATTCTTGACAATTTTGCATATTGGTAGCTTTTTATCTTAGAATCGTTGCTTAGATCAGATATGTAATATTTGTAAGTTTCGATTTTTTTTGCTGTTATCGTAAACTAGGAAGCTGGGAATATGGAATATACTGTACAGCTGTTAGCTGGTTTTCAATTTTTCAACTTACTTTTTAAATTTCTTTACAACTTTTCGCTATTTTATGAAACAATACATACACTTTAAGTAGACAGGCTATGCAGATTAGGGATCAACTTTTGTTTAAAAACAGCTGAAACGGTCTGATACACCTTTGAACAAAAGCAAGGCTTACATACAGTCGCTCACACTGACTATTCCATTATTAATTTATTTCAAGAAAAAGATTCAAAAGAAATACAAGAATCACAAAGCAATATTATTATATACTCAAGAGCATAACTATAGCACCACATGCAATTTTGCGGTATGTAGCCCTTAATAACAGTTTTGGACTTGGAATTAATACACATGTTTCAAAAAGTACATTAACTAAAACAACCAATAGTTTATTGAAATGTGAAGATAATAAGAAATACAAATTTGTTTTTCATTTGGAACATAACTATAAAATTTCATGTGGTGCTCTAGTTATGCTCTTGAGTGTAGTATACCTATAGAGGAAATATAAAATACAAAAAAAATTCAAAATCTTAATAATTAGTATATAAAATAATAAAAAGTTAGTAAAGTATCACAAACTGACATCACACCTTAAATGATGCACTCATAAGAAGTACAAACTTGAGACCTCCACCAGATTTCAGAATCGCTTCAAGTCGATTTTGTATATGTAGACTCCACTAATCTTTTGGTATAAATAGAATGGGGGTATTTTGCTATCGTGTTTAAATCGTTTTTGTTGGATACAGCATGTTGACGAACGCGTTTTTCAATATTGGCCATATAAATGTTCTAAAACATTAACGTTTGGCGACTGTGCAAGAGCTTTCGTAACATTTGGGCAACGTGCGTGTTTAGGATCATTGTCCTGATAAAACCGGAAACAATCTGCCTTATCTATTATAACTTACGAAAAACTTGTTAACATTGTTGACCAAGAAAGAATCAATTATTTCCATGGTCGAAATCTAGATAAAACAATAGAAAGTAATGATGAAAGTTTGTAACGTGGCATCTTTTTCAGATGAATAAAACTTACCTATAGAGCAAAGTTTGGAGGCGAACGTGAAATGCACAAGGAAGAACAAATAAAAGCCCAGTTTTTAAAATTATCAAAATTCCGATTTTAGGAAATTTTTACTGGCACCAAAAACTCCTGAACGTAAAGGAAAACGTGAAACCGAGCGTTTTCCGCTTGCCATCGCCTCGGACAAATACCATGAAATGTTTAAGAAAAAGAATGATAAAAAGAGAAAGGCAGAAAGAAAAAAGAAACGAGAGGCCAAAAAATTTGCAGAAGATACGGTGGATAACAAAATAAATTGCAAAAAGAAAATCTCGATTTAATGCAGTCGTTCTACAGGTGGCTAAAAAGCTTTAGTTTCCAACGCACAAATTATTCGGAAGTAACTCAGAAAACAAAACCACTACCAATTCTTGTATAATTTGCAAACAGTATCAAAACTCGCTTAGTTTGTGACGAGTGTTCAAAAATCTTTCACTTGGCCTGCATTCCAAAACGACACCAGATGATATAGACCATGACTTTATTCATGTGCCATAACTTACCAAAAATATCACACTTCAGATGCTGAAGAAATACAAGGTTTGAGAACGAATCAAACAAACATATTACAAAGATCACCAATTTTTAATTGTCCAATAACTATGTAATCTTTTGACAATAACTGTAAGATCCTACATATGCAGGTTAAGTTTTTTTAAACCGTTGCGCTATAGCGCTTCTGTTTTTAATCCTCTTAGAGGATTCAATTTGGCACAGTGATTACACTATCTATTTAATTTTCAAGGAATGTAAAATTAAATGTAGAATTTCATAAATCTTAACTTGCTTTCCTACCGTATGGTTTTAAAACAAATGAATGTCTTTATTATGCCTTTATCGATTAGTATCGTGTTTACCCCTTTGAATTCCGTTATGTGATATATTGTTATAGTATATGACAACAATAGTTACATTATCAGCGTGTTTCCTGTTTGTACCGCTCGTTTCTTTAAATGTGTCACTATCAGTACTAACACATACATGTTAATTCATAAATAAAATTACTATTAACAGAACTACTTTATTCATGAACAGTTTTATCCGTTAGTAAAAAGATAAAAAACGATAATGCTAGTATGAATAATGCCGGAAAAGTAAAAATGTGGGCTAATGTTTGATTGGCATCGCCGAGCTGTTTAATGTAGATTATGTGAAGCCACTACACATTACTTTAAATGTTCATTCATGTTATTATTTCAACCATATTATTCGCGGAACAAGTCATTGTTTTTTCCCTTTATTAAAGACTTTGCAATTGTTTCGCTCGGTTGCGTTTTTTGTAAGTTGTAAACGTTACTTCCAGGATTTTTAAAAATGTTAATTAAATAAAATTCAACAGAAAACAATATTATACAGGGTACAACAACAACACAATCTCTTTGTTTTTCCCGACTAACTTTTTCAGTCCTGAACTGTATAAAAATTGTTTGTAGGCCCATTAACTTTTTTTGATTAATTTCGCCCAGCACTGCTAAAAAATAACAACATTAATTATCAATAATTAATTATAACAAAACACATTTGTTAACATGATGAAATTAAAATAATGAGTTAAGTTCCAAGCAATTTTGCTAGTTTTGTAAGAACGTTACAAAATCCAAGCTCTTTGCCATTTCTGAAAAGTAATATAGCTACATAATAGGCTTCGTTTAGGAAGAGAGTATAAAATGCATTGTCTGTCGTAAACTTATCTATAAGCCAGCTTTCTATGAATAAAAACTTAAATGGACACTTTTGTACTTGTCCATTTGTCCGAAAATGTGCTAAACACGTTTACCTCTCCTGCACTTTAAGGCCAATAATAGAATGATTCATTTTTACAATGCCATAATGCCATAAATAATACTTCCATCTTTATTTCGAAAACACAAAAATTTTACCTACCATGCTAAACTTCTCGATGAAGAAGCATTTTTAAAATTAATTTTTAAAAATCCCCAAACTCTCCGAATTGTAGTCATATATCTTTGAAATGAAATCAACTCTTATTTTAAATGCAACGCACTGAATACTTTTACGCTATCCAGCTTGACATACAATTTTGAATTTGATGATGTAGGATTGATTCTATCTGGAAAATGAACGGGAAGCTTCTTTTGGAATGCTACTTTCCCTGCTACACCACAATATCAATCTTTGTTATAGAAGCATTGAAAATCTATAGAAGACATTTTCCCACGTTTTCATTTTTTTTTCAAATTACACCTAACAGCTTTAAAAAATGCGTACGTTGTAGATTTTATGATAGCTCAGAATTCTTTCATTGAGAGATTTTCTAATTATAAGTCATTTACTGTTAACTCATGCAAAGAAACAAGAATACAAAGTGAGTGACTAAGAATTGAAGATAAGCATGTAAAACAAGAGTTTGTGCAGCAAAGATTAGCAAACAATGTTGCTATTATGTTTCATTATTATGTTGCAATTTTCAGATTACAATTAACTTTACTTAACACCACGAAATGTTGACTGCGCAGAAAAAGAAATAATTCAAAATATATAAGTTGCAATTGCAACAGATAAGCAATTTTATGCATAATCCGCATAATAAAGCGTTATCAAACGACTGGACTGTGATACTATCAAAGTAATTAACAATTACGTGCTGTCTACATTGTACGTTCAAAAAAGAAAAAAAGTAATTCTTTCATATGCAGAAAAATGTTTCCTATTCAATGCTTGTTATCGAAAGCCATTTAATGTACAATAAAGATTAGTTTGTAACACCTACCAATTGGTTCAATTGTGTTAGATTTAAATAGTTTATTGTTCGAATTTAAAAATAGAATTTTCATAGCAAACTTCGCAAGTTGAAAATTTTAATTAATTTGTTCAGTAATGTATGCGTTTAAAATGGCTGTACAGATTCTAAACACAATTACTTCAGATATCTTCATATTTTTTGTATTTCCTTAGGTGAAGTTAAACACAAACAAATCAATAACGATTATTTTCTTTTGTTACACATTAATCGAATA
The DNA here is from genome assembly GCA_011009095.1 of Ignelater luminosus. NCBI lineage: Eukaryota > Metazoa > Arthropoda > Insecta > Coleoptera > Elateridae > Ignelater > Ignelater luminosus. Next base: position 569,861 of record VTPC01090244.1, on the reverse strand, counting down.
ATAATGACAATTGCGTGCTAGGTACTTTTGTAATTACTTACTTTATCGATTATTGATTTTTTTTCTTTGTAATGTACAACTTACTAAGCATCAGTGGACTATTTTATAATTTACTCACCATAAGCATAAAATATAAAATAATCTACATATTTTTATGACATCTTGGCTATTTCGATGAGTCGTAGGCGAGTCATCATCATCATCTGGCGGCTTTTCATTAATTTCCCAATAGGAGGGAAGCAAGGGGGGGTCAAGTTGGAAATTTTGCACTTTTTCAAAACGTGAAATCGGAATAACTTCTAGCGATCTGGAACCAGGCAAGCTGTGATGTAGAGCCTCCCCGAAGGATTTTGACAGATTTAAATTTCGGTATTCGTAAGGGGAATAGGGGTGGAGGTTTTACAAAAATATCGAAACGACATTTAGTATCCCAATTGAGTGTCTTCACCTACACTTCCTACGATTCGACTACTAGATGGCGCCACAAATCAAACCTAGGAGGGCTCCTAGCTTGGAAACTTTCGACGTATATTTTAGAGCCGAAAACTAACACAAATTGGCCTACCGCTCTTTTAGCTCTCGCCAAGTTTACATTAATTTTGAAAAAACTTCTAAAATGATTTTAAAATTCACATCGCTTTATTATAACTTTTTGTTGTCTTTATAAAAATTCTGTTTATAGTTAACTGCACTCATTACACTAAATAATCTTTTTAATGACTTTTTAAATTTATTTCTGGGAATTAGTTTTTTTTCGTTCGCTGAATGACGAAAGCCATTCTGAACCGATGAACGACTGAGCCGGTTCACTGAATCAGTTCATGAAGCTGCGCCAGAACCGTTAAGCCGATTTACACAAATGAGCCGATCCGCCCATCTCTAGTATATTTGTGAGTGTTGTCGATCAGTGGAAACAGATTGCCGGCGATAAACCAAAAAACCCTGAATTTCCTCCAAAAACCGTTCGGACATTCTGCAAATCAAGTCAGAATCGATGTGATATTTGATATTTGCATTCTGGGAGTGCATCTCTATCTACCGCAAAAGAATGGTCTTTCGCGATGCCCAAATTCGTAACTCTTATTTATGGTCCGATCGAGCTGGTTTTTTTTAGCCCAAAGGGCAAGGCGCTCCGACGGATACCAGTAACGTGTGCCTGTCTTTGAGGTAGCATGGAAGAAGAAAATATATAAAATATACAATTTTTCCTTGAAAGTCAAAAACACAAAAAACTGAAAACGGTGCAAATAGCATAGACACCTTTTGAACTGGGAAGACAAATATTCTGCTGTAAATTCGGTTAAAATGGCCTGAGAAATTTCGGAAAGAGATGCTTTTGAAATACCTTCTGAATTTGTTATTTTTGGTTTTTCGTCATTCGTGCTAGAACGGTACGTCCTATCGACTCTAAGCATTAACCACCATCCTAAAAAAAAGGTAAAGATACGTAAAAAGTGTAATATTCCTTTTTTTTTAAAAAAAAAAAGTACTTCTTGTACCTAAAAATCGGATTTGATGATATAACATATGAGAGAGAGAGTTGGTGCTTGGTGCCCATAGGCATACGGTTGGGTGGCCAATAGGATAGTTGTGGGGAGGTATGTATCCATCGCTATCGAATATTCTATACTTATGGTGATGTACCAAGAGTAAAAAACGGTAAAAAAAAGAAATATGAACAACAAATATATACTAGAAAACTGATAAAAACAACTGTTTCTAATTTTGCTGATTATTCTTAATATAG
>VTPC01090244.1:524498-568104 GCA_011009095.1 Ignelater luminosus | reverse complement strand
ACAAGAACAGGAATTCGATACTTTTCAGGAACACCCAAACAAAAAAATTGATTTGAATCTTCCTATTGTGTTGCCATAGGTAAATAAAATGATAGGTACTATTCAAAGACGGCTTCTTTAGGAAGTAGATGTAACAAAAATAATGGCTCTGCTTAAAGTAGCGAGAAGTTGCTACTAGGGTTCCCATCAAGAGTACAGGTATGTACTCTCTTTGACGTCCAAAATATGTGTACTCACTTTTCTTTTTTTGTTTCGGTCGCACAATTTAATGTTTCGAAACAACAGAAAAAGCATTTAAAACAAATAATTACGTAATTATGATTTAATTTTCAATAAAACGTCTTCTGGAATTTGCCTTTGAAGGTTTATACAATACAGGATGTTCTAGCTTATTCAGAATTCTAATTCTAACATGGCATGGCAGGGAAAAGTTTTTAAGATCAGAATTTGCTTACACTAACAACAGGCGACATTTTGATCAAACAAAAACTTGTTTTATAAATAGTTATTATCGATACAAGTGCGTTGTCACATCACATTCCAGGGGTGTAGTCGAAATTTGAAGCACGAGGTCCAATCCGACTGCTGTAAAAAAACCGAGAACCTGAAAAGTTTTCGAACAAAATCTTGATGAGAAAGCATTAAATTTTGGGGTTAATTTTGATAGATGTCAAATTAGGTACCCGAACAAAAAAACTTATACGTTATTAATTTACATTTGGCATGCGGGTTCAAAATTAACATGGAGATTTGTCGTCATTTATATGCTGTGGGGGGGGGTCCTTTTTGTTGGTTTCTCCACATTGCAGAGCTTGAGGAAATGGTTGTTACACCACTACATGCAATGTTAAAATTCCTATGGTCTGAGTAACAAAAACCACCCTATATATCCACGATATTGCATTGCTACGGCAGGTCTATTTTATATGTACTCTTTTTGTCACCTTACGAATCTGGTACTACCTAGACGTACTTATGCGAGAAAATGTTAATGAGACAACTATTATATGACTGTTAAAACTAGAAGTAGAAAATGTATTACTGTCCATATGTTAAAAAAGTTGAAGTAAGTGCAATCGGATCGATTTTTACGTCACAACACCATAGAGCTCTCTCTGCTTTCGCAGGTGACCATTTAAACTAGGGTTAATAAACAAAAAGTAAACGTGCTACTCAATGGTAAATCTAAACTTTGTCTTACCAGGAGCGATAGACGTAGTAAAGTGTATGTGAACACATGATCTCCAAGTCTTTCAAAGTTTCAATTTTTTTTTTATTGAAGCAGATTTTAACCGTAAAGGATAAAACAACCCTTTCAATTAAAAGTTTAATATTTACAAGTTTTGAGCTACCCTATTCATCAATTCTCAAAATTTCTTCGAATTCTGATTGCATTTGAGTAAAATCCATCTCTTTCAATATTATATACAGGGTGAGTTTTTTTCGATGTTTAGTATGGGGATCTCGAAAACAAGCGGAGATAGAGAGACAATTAAATTGGGAAAGAATTGCAGTTTTACGAGCTTAATTTAATGAGCTTCTTGTTTTTTAGAAAAAATGCATGGCTAACTAGATATCTCGCAAAAATAGTTTTTTGTTATTTTGTTCAGTGCCTACAGCTCTGATATTACTGACTTTAGAAAAAATGTGTAAAGGAAAAGTTGTAGGTAATTATGTGCTTAATAATACAGTCTAACCGAAGTTTTTATTTATGTTATAATTTTTGTGCTTTTTCTAATGAAAACCGTAGTCGGCCATGACTTTATAAAAAAGGCCCTTTTTCAACGATTCTAACGATATACCACTTGACATAGTTATTTTTATAAATAAATAAATTATAGCCTTTTTTTTCTTTTCATTTTAGAACTGTTCAAGTAGTACGCTATGGAAACAATTGATAGATGTGCATCGCGTTTAATAATAAAATTTAAGTTAGTTATTAAAATTTTTATTTTTGCCAATATTGATGTATGTTCCGTTAAAAAAGCAAGAAATTCGGTTTTAAAAAGGTGTAACTTGTACATTAATCATAATGTTGGATCTTTTGAACATGTTTAGTCTTAAATACTTTACTTACTTTAATTACGTTGTTTAGGTACTGCTTTATATTCTAATTTCCTTTATTGTTTCTTAATTTATCGTTTGTCGTTCTCTGTTTATTGGTTTCTCAGAAATAATTTTTATTTAAAATAATTGTTCATAATTTCGAAATTAAAATAAAAATTTTAATAACTAACTTGAATTTTATTATTAGACGCGATGCGCGCATCTATCAATTGTTTCCAAAGCGTACTACTTGAACAGTTCGAAAATGAAAAAAAAACAAGGCCATAATTTATTTATTTATAAAACTAATTATGTCAAGTGGTATATCGTTAGAATCGTTGAAATAGGGCCTTTTTTATAAAATCATGGCCGACTATGGTTTCCATTAGAAAAAATACAAGCTTGTGCCATAACTCAAAAATTACAGCTTAAATAAAAACTTCGGTTACACTATATTATTAAGCACATAATTACCTACAACTTTTTCCTTTACACATTTTTTTTAAAGTCAATAATAACAGAGCTATAGGCACCAAACAGAATAACAAAAAAATTATTTTTGCGAGATATCTAGTTGGCCATGCATTTTTTCCAAAAAACAAAAAGCTCATTAAATTCAGCTCACAAAACTGCAATTCTTTCCCCATTTAATCGTCTCTCTACCTCCGCTAGTTTTCGAGATCCCCATACTAAACATCGGAAAAACCTCACCCTGTATAATTAAAAATTCCCAAAAGTGAAAGGAAGAAATGAGCTTGCCATTTTAAGTTCTTTCCTGAGTGACGCTCATTAATTTGTTAGACGTACTTACGAATTTAGCGCTAACGTTCTTTTTTTGGAAATCAATAAATAGAAGAAATCAAATTCTTAAAATTAATACCAAACAAAAATTAAACAAAATGATAAATTATTATTTTTTCAAATTAGTAGCAACAAATTTAAATATTTTAAACAAAATACTTCGTACATTCTCTAACCTAGAATTCCTTTCTGATGATGTAGAACAATTAATATTTTTCTTAAAATTATAACTAAGAATTTTAATGTACTTTTTAAAAAAATCCAAATAATTAGCTGCCTGTGACTAATGTAAGTGCCAGGAAAGATTTTGTTTTTTTATTATTTTTCTTTTTCCATCAAAACAGTACTCCTAATAATATTTGTCATCGTATACAACCCACATCGTGTGTAAATTTAAATCAAATCACCCTTTAAAGTTTGTCACATTATTTTCAAATTAGAAAACTTTGTTTTACATAATAAATAAGTCGTATAAAAATATTAAAAAATAAAGTAAAAATAACATGGATACAAAGAGACCACTCTATACAATTAAAATTAATGAATGACAACTTACAATTCTGATTAGCAAAACTAAAAAAGATACGTAGAAACAAAATATTTCTTTAAAGAGGAATCAAATAAAAAACAAACAGAACTGGTTTGAAATAACTAGGATATAACCTTAAAAGTGATTAATAAATTTTGTTTATTTCGCTAATTTGGTTTAAAGTTGTTAACTGAAATTGTGCAAATCGCGCATGCTGCGCTTCCGCTTTTTTAAATTACTTTAAAACCGCCTTAAAAATGCATCAAACTGTTTAGTGTTAATGGATAATTTAAACGTCGACTTAACCATTATCGTTTTCAAGATTATGTTTATAAATAATGATGAACAATTGTAGGAAATTTTATTATGTGGAATATTTCTTTGAAGCTACAGTGAATAATAAAAAAGATTCAAATATTAAAATTTTTTCGTGTGTTGTAATTTAATTTTGGCTTGTCCCTGTTATTGTAAATAAATTAAAGCTTTTGTTTATGCAATTATTGAAAAATAAACGAAAAAAGATCGAATTTTTTACATCGTTTTTCTTAGTAACATGTTGGCGCCAATAATAAATAGTTTACAGTTTACGCAGTTAACTGAAAGCGTAGTTGAAGACTTTTTGTTTATTATATTAATAAGATATATTTAGACGTACGAGAAGAAAAAAAGGTAACAATCGGTTTGATATTTTCGCGACTACGTTCAATAGTAAAATGCAAAAGCGTGCGATTCCTGTAAACGTGGAAATGTCACCAGGAAATGTGAATTCATCAAAGCAAAACTTCGAGTGCTAAGTTAGACAATATGGTACTACGCAGTTTTGCACTTTTAGCAAAAAAGTTGTAATACATACATTTCCTCAAGGTTTAATATATCGACGGGGTAAACGACTTCTAATGAGGAAAAGTTCATCCGAAATAGATTAATGTGTCATTAATTTCCTAGTTTTCGTACATCTTGAAAGGGCAAATGTAACAATTCATCATAAAACAAAATTAGAATCGGTCTTCGTTTTTTAAACTCTAAGAATAGGACAAGTTGCATATATGGGGTATTAGTCACAGCCGTAAGTAGCAAGCAAATAAACAAATATAACGCGGCAATGCTGGCGATGGCCCAAGCAAAGCGCGACGCCAAAGACGAGCGTAGGTGCATAGGGTACTCACCTAAGAGAAGGATTGGTTCTCGATTGTCTTCCACTAAAGATGACAATACAAGCAGAAGAGGATGAGCTGCCGTGACCCGTTCTTTGTCACACGTACCATCATCGTACACAACCACTTCCTTGTACGACCTTTTCTTTAACATTTCTTTTCCTTCCCGTGTCGTGGCGAGGTCGGCAAGGGTGGCCTTGCCCTGTTGTAGCCTTCGGCGATTAAAACGATCGGAACAGTTAACATTAATGGCCCCACTAATATGGCTCATGTTGTAAGATATGAATGGACGACAATCCAGGATAAGGAAGGTCCTTGGCCCAGGTCGCGTCGTGTCAAGTTTTGTAGTAAGTCCATCTGCATCTAACGTTCCAACTTTCTTGAGAACTAAAGCACGCTGAAGAGTCGCGCTTTCAGCGCAAGGACTCGTCGGAAGGCTCACACTTGTCGACTCCAGCTTGCACCGTTTTGGAGGACTCAGGAAAAGATGGGTTGGCGTTGGAGGACCAGGTTCACTCAAGCTTCTGTTCAGAGGGAGTTTGAGGCCGTCTCGCGGCCTACCGCCCGATAGTTCGAGACACACTGCCGACATGACGCGCTTCTACGTCACGTGCTAAATCTGGAAGAGCTGTGAAAAACTGACATAAGTGCCAAGCCACGTTCCTCTCTTTTTACGCACCAAAAATTAAGTAAGAGCAAATTTACGAATTATTAGAAAAATTGGGGAGGGGGGTGGGGTAAAAATTTTGTTTAATTCGTAACATCTACTTTACAAGTAGGTAATAAATGTTTCCCAATATCGATGATAACACAATAAAGATTTCTTTCGTAAGCAATTAAACGATTTAAGAAAATAAACTCGGCGGTAAAGAGAACCAACAAAGCAATAAAAAACATTTGCATGCGAAATTACTCCCTTCCTTTATGAACTAGTCGGGCTTTCTGAATGGTTTCAATGCGTGCGGAAGTTGGGTGTAATTAATTAATTTAAAGTAACCGCAATACTTTTAGTGCGTTATTCCGACCAACGTATTGCTATTTTCTATATTTCAAAAAATAAACAAACTTAGTTGGTTCAATTTTTATAGACTATTACCATCCCATTTGAGTCATTTATAAATATTTATTCTTAATTCAATTATTCTGAAAATTAAATCGCTATTACTATTACTAATTAATCTAATTATGACAAATCAAGTAAACATTTGTCGAAGGAAATAATATACGAATGATAAAAGATGCGGTTATTAGGGTGGGGAATATTTAAATTTGTAACGGTTTTTGACTGAATAATATGCAATAAAAATTTGCTAGCTAAAAATATGAATATCAACTCGTTGTTCATTATAAATGCTAACCAGCAATTCTTCACAATTGACCCATGCAAGAAAGCAAATTTTACTTACTCAACAGTCTGTGTTTCTCTTTTGAACTCGCATTATGATTAAACGCTATGGAATTTGACGACTAATTACCCATATAAATTACACAATACGCCTTTTATTAGGACGAATATAATTTTTGATTATGCAGGTGTAAGGTGTAATATCGAAAACAAAAGATTAAAAACTGCAGCGCTTTTGCAACTTGAACCTGGTCAATAAAAGAAAACAAGTGGAAGATAACGTGTTACCCAACGGATGTATGTGGTAAAGGAATATTTATGATAAACGATAGTGGTTTATTTATCAAAAAAATGTTTTTTTACCAATTTTTTTTATCAAGATTTTCCCATGAATCACAATAAATGATCGATATCCTTCCGGATGTAGTTTCTAAATGGGCTAATTTTAAAATGTTAGCGGTGTTTTAGAACTCTAATTGATAATATTTATGGAAACACAGACTAATTTCCAGGTATGTAATAGATGTATGTTTTAGGTATGGATTTCTTGCAAAAACAAAAGAATCTATCCTATCCACTATTGATTTAGCAAGCAGGTCTAAAGTCAGTTAGTCTTGGCTCGTACATTATTAAATTCTATGAATATGAAATTTTATATTAAAATGTAAATTACTCACTTTTATAAGGAAAGCTTTTTAAATACACGTTAGCACGGAAATATAGTACGAAGCAAAGAACAAATTAACTGCAACTGGATTGTTTAGCATAGTGTTTTGTTTTAGTTTCTTACAATTGTTTTCTCATGTTATAGGAAAGTAGACGTCAATATGATTATTTTTTTGTTATTTCTATAGTACGTTTTCAGTCAAACAATTCAAGAAACAAGGAAGACTATATGAACAATCGATAGTTTCATCAAGTCTTTTTTTGTTGACTTTTACAAGAAAAAAATGAAAACTTCAACGAGAAATAAATTTACACCTTACCAAACAGAATTAAGTTGTTTAGCATAGTTTTTGTAATAATTGTGAACCCTAAAGCTACTATGCATTATTGTGTTATTTGAACGGGGGGGGGGGGGGACGAGTTTACAGAAAATATCACCAAAACAATCAACGAAAAAGAAATAAAAAATGCTAGAACTATAATAGACGGAGTTTTTGTTAAAGAGTAGAAAAATCGACTTAATGTCTTGGAATACCAAACGATAACTTTTGTTCTGTGTTTCTCTGCGAGTGGTTCTTCTTGTACGAGCTGTTCACGTGTTTTAGCTCAACTCAATACAAATCAAATACATTATATTTTAATTTATTTTGAGCTTACTTATTTCTGCCTTTACCAAAATTCAAAGCCTTCTTCAGCAGTGTAGCCAAAATTAATTTGCTTTTCTTTTTATTCCTATAATGAAAATAAAGTACTACATTTGGAAATTCACGTTTGCAATCTTAGCATCCTAACAGGCTAGCTGCTTGAAGTTTTATAGGCTGTATATTTAGAATTTTTTTTAAATTTATAAACTAATTATTACAACGAATGTTGTTTAACGACAGTCTACTACCTACATTAATCTACTCTGTGATATGATATCGCATTTGTGGGACACCCTTTACTCTTTTATATTATTGTAAATCCTCACTGCCTACTAGTGTGGCTTAAATGTAAACAAAAATTTAAAAATTAAAAGAGAAAACTATCTTACCTAATATCTAAGATATACAGTGTACCTTATTGCAACACCCTGTATATAAAAATACTAGTATCCCTTATTACAAAAATTAGTTCCAAACGAAACGAATAATTTTTAGTTAATAACAATAAAACTTATATTTATCGAATATTGTGTAAAGTAAGTTATGCTTATGTATAGTATACAGGGTGTCTCAACAAACTTTACAAGGACAGCTTCGTTACATACGTACATTTTCAATTGTAATTCGTTATTGGGCAATCGAACTTTCGACGCGAGCTTTGTTTCCCATAAACAAAAAACAAATTCTGGACGACAGAATCTGGGCATATTTGCGTCGCTGCATAGTATTTAGAAATGCCAAACAGTACTTCTACAAAAATCAAAATTTGAGGCCAACTTACACAATATTAGTTACTAATTGAAGTAATGAGTGTCCAGAAAAGTTCTTGCTCATTGTAATTTCTTCAGAGTTTAAATTGCCAAAAATGCTTTCTGAGAAAATAGTTTGGCACTGTTCTAAAAACAACAAATAGAAGCAATTAAGGAAAAAATGGAACCACCTCAGTCAAAACACATGTTAGACCCAACATTATGCAAAACACATTCTACTTTTCTAAACAATATTCTTTGGATAGGTAATGCCAAATCTTTCTAATTCTACCGTACAAAGCTCTGAATTGTTCTGTGGGGAATGTTTCTGGAAAGATACAGAAAAATTCTGTGTACAAAAATAATTTAAATCTAAAAGTGGGCAAATGAATACCAAGCCAAGGTTCGAGTCTCGTCTCAAAAGTTATAAGAATTTTTCTAAAGTGCCACTACCATCCGTAGACTCCCAATGATTTTGCTTTACGCTAGCGGCGCTTTTGAGTTTCCATAGATTTTTAACCCAACATAAGCTAACCTAATATAAATTACAGAATCATTGAAAGTCTATGAGTGGTAGCGCCACCTGGAAGTGAGTTCGTTGTGACCCTCGCGTCCAGCCCAATCTATTGATATCCCACTTGGTGAGGGTATACGAAACTCTAGCCTTTTACTGTACAAAGCTCTGAATTGTTCTGTACATGCTAGTTGTGGGGAATCTTTTTAGAAAGATACAGAAAAATTCTAGGTACAAAAAAATTAAATCTAAAAGTTTTTAAATGAATACCAAGCCAGTCACTGAAAGAAGTCAAGAGAAAACATGATTTGGTCAGATCTTAAAATCCAGATTCCCAGTTGAATTGAAGATCAAATGTACAAAGTAGACCAAAAGGATAGAACAGTTAAATTGGTAAGTGCAGGTTGAACACAATATATGAAGAAGATAGAGATAATATCTTGAAAACTCACAATCGAGTTAAGCTTTGAAGGCATGGGTAAAAATTTAAAACAAGTTCCATTAATGTTTTACCTACTAGATTCAAATGTAAATCGGCCATATTAATGATATTAATAGTTTTGATTCATCTATACTGACTGACTTTTAAAAAGATATTCATCCTAATTTGTTGGAAATCTTCCGATTTGTTTGTTGCAATCAATTCTATCACAAAAGAAAATCAGGATTTAATGGAATTTTGAAACTCGACCGGTAATTGTTTGTTATTATTTTTAGAAATTTCAATTGAAATAATTTTGACAATCATTCTGAGCATTTGTCTTGGATTATCAAACTTATTTTTGTTTGAAACGTATGATTCAAGTGTTAGCAAAAGAGATTGTTAGCTTTTGCCAAAAACAAACCAAGAATCTAACTTTTACTTTGTCCAAGAATTAGCTTTGGATAGAATTTGTCCAAAAATATAGGCATAAAGCAAAACGACTTGATATGATCTCCAAAATTATTGAACAAAGAAAAATTGGAAACGTTTAAAAATAAACTTCGTTCTCTTTACTTAAAAAAGCACAGGACTTTCAAATGCATCACAACATGATATCATCTACAGCTCTGGCGTATATAAAGGAAAGATACAGCTACATCCAAAATTAGAAGATCGTGAAGACTGAATAAGTGAAGTATCTACTAATTGTATGTAGAATATATGTAATGGTTCAAACTAATAATTCTATTCTTAAATGGGTTCTTTAAGACGTGTTCATACCACATAATAATTTAGTCTTGGGAAAACTTATTAAGGTATGCAAATAGAGCTTTCTGTGTTATCAACAAAGATGGAAAGACTGAAACTAACTATTCTATTCTATATCGTAGAAGATGATAACCCAAAACTATTTTTGTTACATTCGAGTATTTTGCATCAATTTCGTGTTATTCTTATGATTGAAAAAAAATGTATGATCACTGCTAGCTACACTCAAGTGCCTTACTTTCTTACAAAACCTCCAAAAGTCTAAATGAAACAAATACGTTCGACAAAATGTGCTTTTCTTTTGAGCTGAACTTGAAAAACTAGTTACATAGAATATTTGAATTTATAATTTGTAACTACAGGAATTAGTCAGGTACGTTATTCAAGCTCCCTGAAAATGTATGACATAGAGTTCGCTTAATCATTTTTTTCTAATCATAAAGAATTCTGTCTTTCTAATACTATTGGAATTCTGTAGAATAATTAGAGATTTAAAAGCAATTTACTCATTCCTACTTTTAAAGTATTTTTGGAGAATGATTCAGGTAAACTAGAATGTGTGATTAGAATGACAACTGAAACAAGTTAACATTTTTTGGATACATGCACTTAAATCTCAACTGTAACTAAAACTACTAATTTTTTGATTGGTGCTAAACGTTTTATTGCGTTCTTTTTACTATTTTTCATACGAACAGAAAGCGGTCAGCAATTTATCAACCTACGAGACAATCACCCGGTGGGATCCTACCACAGGTCGACTTGTACCTGTAAGATATTTTCAAAAGCAAAACAAAAGCGTAAGACTTTTTGAACGTATGAAATTTAAATTGGAAACGGAAAGAACTCGGTGGTATTAAATTTAATAATATACAACAGTCCTACTTATTCATTTGATCGTACTAACCGAATTGGAATGCATTTTCGAATCTATAGATTAATGGATATTACAGGTAAAGGCAGGTGTTGCATACGATTAAAAATTCACCTCAGGAATTGAATGCGAAGTTAGCAAAAACAGCGGGAGATATGAGGACAAAAACACGTAGGTCAAAATATATTTATAGTAATGATTGTAGTAAAGAATTATTATTAACTATACGGGATTTAATTGAATATGTTCTATATTTAACCAACATCTGAATTTAAATTCTCACTGGCTAATTGTTATCATTTTATTAGTGTAGGACTTTAAAACGATATTTTTTGGGAAAGGTAATTTTTTTATCGATAAAAAGCAAATTTCAACCTTCAACCTTTGCCTTTTTAATGCAGCAGAAGTCCAAAATAGAACTCGAATTTCAAATAAAATTATATTTTATAATTTACAATAATTATACAATTATTTTATAATTGGTGGAGTTTTTAGAATTTAATAGGTGAATAGCGATTTATTACAATTTTAACTACGAAAGGTTCAATTTGCTATTTCATGGGATGGTAATATCTAACATAACAACGCATATTAATTTAAAAATTAGTGACTGACATTCTTAAAACACAAATCAAGCAATTTCTATTTAAATTGTTGTCTATCACTGTATTATAAAAATTTCTTTTTTAATATAAACAATTCCTCCCCTCTTAGATTTATTGATTAACAAGGTTTTACCAGTATGATATTAAAATTGGACAAAATATTTGTAAATTTTACATTTGTGCTTGTCCCAGCATTAATATAAAAATAATAATGAATGTATCAACATGATTATGAATTTTTTTGAAGATAAAGCGCGCGTTTTGCAATTACATCTCCAAATTCCTTTGAAGCTTACCAAAATTTGTAATCCAGAAAAGGAACAAAATAATCACTGTAGAGGAATTTCTTTAAAAATACTGAATAGTGGTATTTAAAACCAATATTTACATTGAGGAACTCACATCCACTGACACAATTTTACACAGATAATAACATTTTTTGAATGCCACTTTTATTATTCACCATTGTGGAAGGGTGCTTTTCGATGTCCGTGATAGGCCATACGGAACATCTTTGATTTTACGCAATACGGTTAACGCGCGTTTTCGCCTTGTAGCTGTAGTAGTACAAGACCCACACGTATCACAAGCGATGACGACTGAAAAGCTCGAACATGAGTCATACGCACTCTGGTCATTCCGTTCGAACCCTCATCGTTGCTAGTCGCTTTCCTTGGTGCCGCTTCTATTCTATGATGGTTCGAATATAACGCATGCGCAAGCTACCATTGGAAGGAAATGACCATGATGACTAATACAAACCTTTCATTGAATGCGAACCCAACGATGTTTTAATTAAAATTTGAACAAGACTCCCCATAATAAGAATTACCAAACTCGAATTAACATTTTCACATACATAACAACATTACGCCCTGCATGATATTTCAAAAGCATTTCGTAAATACAGATTTTCGTTTAAATCTTAGCCGCACTAAATGCGAGCCTAGAATATGAAAATACATCTCGCTCCCCTCCCGGATATTTTGAGGACATGATTCATCCTTCAATAGTTATTCCAATATCCTAAACCCAAATTAATATTCCAAAGATAACTGAACTAAATTTTAAATTTAAACTGGAACTTTTCCACCCAAACAAAACAGACTTCACAAAAATATACATTGTAGTTATGCATGTGCCAGCAAAACACACTAAAATATCAAAAACGACGTTCAAGTGGTACACACGAGAGAAACACTCGACTACATAAACAATTTACTTTTTCAGATTTGAATAGCCCGCGTAGACGTGGCGCTTTTAATTATTGTTTTATCAAATTTGATTAGTGACCAATCAGGAAGAAGACAGTTTCAAGCGGAAAATTTAAAAATAGATACAGGATTAGCTTTAAGGAAATGCATTATAATTATTATTTATATCATTTTCCTTGATTTAAGGATAGATCTTATTTGTATTTATTATAAATATTCTAAAATTAATTTATTATTTTACGCGTTATATTTTAAATATTTAGTTTATTACGAATTAATGATTTAGACATAAAAATGTAAGTCAAATGAGAATCAATAAGATCACACAGCAAATCTTTTTAGCACTGCACGACTGTCATTTTCAATAACTATAATAATGTGACTCTGCTATTAAATCTATCACAATTGCTCCGATTACATTTCCCCTCTGTATGTCCAATAATTTAACAGAAACAAACAAGCAAGAACTTCTAATTCATTTTCTAAAAGAATTTTATGCATCGTAACTAATGTTGATAACAGATACACTAATCATAATTTTAATTTATTATTAGTTATCACGATGGAAAATTTATAGTAATTTTGTTAATCTCAGAAATTAAAGAAAATTAACCCATACTTACATTTTTAGTATCAAGTTGGCGGACTAGCTCAGCATTCTAGACGAGATCTTCCAACTTATTATTTTTAAGAAACAACCACTTCTTACGTTTACCAATTCTAATGCTAATTATGTAATTACTGTTCATAAACGCTTTTTCTTATAGGTACACAGAAAATAAATTAAAAAATACCCAACATAATATAATATTTATTTGAATAATAAATTACATAAAATTTAATAAAAAAGGAATAAGTTGTGTCATTATTGAACCAGCAGAAAGGAAACAATGTGAATTTGTACATCTTCACAGTACAAAAAGCAATGCATCATAATTATAGGAATTGACCCATATAAAAATATATCTTTAGGAAATTTGTAGATAATTTGATGATGTATTTCACCTATCACCGGCAGTTGGTTTTTTTTGCTTATCTACTGCCTAAGCTTGGGTCAGTGATGTTTTAATTGCTATAAAAAAAATAGAGAACTAACTGGGACGAATACATTAAAATCTACCCTGCAAATAAATTTAGTTAAAGATTTTAAATTTAACTACAAATCCTTCCACATATGATCTGTTATCTATCTTATAATACATTATTTACAGTACGTACATATCACATGACCTGTTTTAGTTCACAAATAACAAAATTCTTAGTAATTACAAATAAAGAACATTTAATGCCATATTTATTTCTATTTCAATAGAAATTTTGAGGGTACGAAAAACAATATTTAAAATTTACAACTAAATGAACTAATATATTTGGTATCTGAGTCAAGAAAATATTTTAAACTTGTACATACTTGACTTAAGAGGCACAAAGATAAATGTAATCAATAAATAGCACTTGTGGAGTATGAAATATGATATAATGATAAATTATGAGTCATTAACGCTTAGTAGGTGGGACAAGATGGTCAGGTAATTCTGAAGGTAAATCATTTCCGTCTATCTTGACATTAATTAAATGCATGGCAAGGGCAAATTCATCTGAATCCAGCATACCATCTTGATCCACATCTGCCAATTTCCATATTTTTCTTAATACAGAATTGGGCAGTTTTGATTTCACCATTTCAGATTTTGCAGCTAATTAAAATAAGACATATTAGTAAATATTATTAAAACAAATTCAACTATTTTCTTACCCGCTCCAGTGATTTTACCATCGCATGGATTTAAGACATCAAATACCTTATCATATTGGGGTTTATACTTTGTAACAATCCATTCTGGTTCACCATACCCAGCATCAATACCTTCTCCACGTTTATATCCAAATGGTGAGATTGTTTCCTCAACTCCTTCAAATGCTCCACCTTTTATAATTGTTTCTGCTTCTACATGGTTAATTTCTTCTTGTGGAATCTTTGCCATTAATGTAGAAATATCATCTGCTAACATGCGATCAACAATTTCTAAGAGTTTTGGTTTGATGGGATGGAATTTGGTGAAATCTTGATTTTGTAATACTTCTTGCATTTTTTTAATATCAGGGAAATCACCAGCTGAGATCTGATGTTCACGTTGCAATTTATCATAAACTTGGCTTAAATTTTTGATTAATTCTTTTTTCTTCGAGTCTTTACCAATCATGGCAGGCATGCCCTTCCGTAACTCAGCAATAATGTAGGCATGAACTTTAGCTAAACGAGCACGCTTAATTAAATCATTAAGCTTACGCAGGGCTGCATTGCGAGGCAAAGATTGTAAGTCTTTAAATAGATCTTGTTCTTCGTCTTCAAATAATCTTCTGTTAACATCATATCTAAGAGGTTGATCCCAGAAAGAACCAATATAAACACGGGCTACTTCAGGAGTTTGCAGTACCTTACCAAGTGACCACATCAAAGCACCATAAACCCTCATTAATTGTTGATGATCGATCATATCTGCTTTATTAAGAACAATACGAATTTTATCATCATGTCCTCGTAAAGCTTCAATTGATCTACGAAATTCATCTGAAATGTCTAACTTGTGAGCATCAAATAAAAGAATAATTCTGTCTACTCTTTCAGCAAACCATTCTAAAACACCAGTAAAATCATACCCTCGATCTACACGTTGCTTCTCTCCTGATAGAATACCAGGCGTGTCAACGATGGAAATATTCTGAAGTACTGGTGAAGGCACCAAGGAACATTGCAATCTATTTAGGAATGCATTACCAAATTTAGATAATGGACGAAATTGTTTCTTAGGGTCTACTACTAATGCATTTCCTGGAATCATTCCTTCTTTATCATCATACATCACAGCAATGAATCGATCAGTTGTAGGCTCTGGTCCAATCCTTATTCCAGGAAAATCACGTTCTAATAAATATTTTATAAAAGTAGTCTTGCCTGTTGAATATTGTCCCACCAATAAAATCATAGGTTTAGCGTCAAAATCAGAATCTTCTAATTGTGGGGAGTGAAAGTCATGGAATTGATGGTGCAGTTCCAAAGGCAGGAGCTTATTCTTGTAAATATTTTTGAGTCCCTGCACCACACTTTCATATACTTCTTCTTTATTATTGCTTTTACTTAACCAACTAAACATTTTGGACACTTATAAATATTTCAACATATACACAGAAACATAAGACAAGAACTGTCCAACACGATTTAACTATGTGGAGCTTCTGATTTTGATAACTGGGAGGTGGTTACCGATTCAACAGATAAATACCTGCGCAAATGAACGTTTTTAAAAAGTCATGTCTACATTAGGCAACACAATTAACAAATTCTTTGATAAAGGGTTTTTACTCAAGGCCGCCTATAAAATTCCGACTGGAGTATGCAACCCACACTACAAGTATGTACAGAGTGTTTAGAAAATTAAATGTAAATTAAATTTTATTAGTCTCTGACCCTTGGGAAAAATGAAATATTCTAAGAAAAATCATTATGATACAATAAAAATTAATGGAATTATTGAGTCATATTAATATTGAAAAGTAGATTAGCATGTTGAAACTTTAGATTAGGTAATGATAACATCGTGTACTTTATACAATGCTAGAAGAGATAATTGAAAAGATATTTATTTTGATATCCATTCATTACTCATGTCAGCTTTTTGTTTTAGTTTTGATATTAAAGAGATACTTAAATTTAGATAAACTGTGTAAATTGTGCTTATCTATAAGAGGAGCAATTGACTTTCACAACAAATTACATTGACAATGTCTTTATATCCTGAAAGACATTATTATAAATAATATGCTAAACTTTATTTTTGTTTTATTTTGAGTAAAGATGAAATAAATAATTATAATGACAAGATTTACATCGCAAGTCTACTAGAATAATATCTAGACTGTTCAATTGTGAGTCATAACTGTAATAATTAAGAAAAAGTTTAGTTTTTGCTTCGTTATTATAAACCAATTTTTAGATAACACCCGCCCCTGCCCTTGAGTCGAGAAACAGTAATCACCACGACGCGACACGCGATGCCAGTGAAAGAACTCCTGATTGGTAAACCAATCAAAACCTTTGTCATTGGCATCGCGTCGTCGTAATCACTACTCCTGAACGTCATAAAATAAGCATGCTTGTAATACACATAAGCGCGCCAAATTTCTTTTCTGGAAGGGTAGGCCTTTACAAATTTTATTAGAAAAGAGACAGTGTTGACAATGAGGATAGTAGTATCTAGTTGTAAAAGCTTATACCTAATTTTATAAAAGCATCAAATTAGATTCCTTCAGAATCTAAATCTGTACTATCTATAAACATTATTTATTTATAAATTAAGAAATTAATCGCTTTTAACATCTTTGAGAACCAACCGATGGCGTTTATTCAATATAATGGAATAGAAGTAATAGTCAGAAGAGGCTAAGGCAAGAGTTCTAAATTTAAACTCTTTGCACATATTATCCTTCAGTAGTTGACTTTCTAAGTAGCAGGTTGTTGGTTGCATATGTGTCTATGCATGAATATCCGTAAGTTCTCGACATACATATCAGCAGAGTAACATAGACAGATAACAAAAAAATAAAACTTCATTGTAATCGATTGTTTTTATACTGTTCAAAATAAAACAAGTACTGATTGCTAAAATAGTTTATTATAAAATTGCCACCAACTGTGTTCCGTTTCTGGAACTTTAATTTCAGTATAGTGAAAGTATGAACCTATTATTCCTAATATTATTATCACAGCCATACTATACATGTAAAAAAATACTTTATGTTCCAGTCTGTCTATAAGTACAGTTGCTATAAATGTCAATACAATGTTTATAACACTTACGACAACTATGTATATGTTTGTATCTATTATTGAAGTGAACATTATTCTAAAGACATTAGGCGTGTAAAATACTAGAGCTCCAATACCAATCATTTGGAAGAATATAAAAATCAATAATGATTTCCAACTTGTCATTTTTAACAAGTAGGAATCATCATTGCTCGAATTTTGATTAGATTTCTTTTGCAATTCAGCTGAGCTGTCAAATTCTTTTTGTAAAATTTGCACTTGATCTTCATGCTTTAACTTCACGGTCTCCAACTCCACAGCTAATTAAAACACATATGTACATAAATTAGTAAACATATTTTATTTAAGTTTAGTATCTTTTACCTGCTTTAATGATTTCATTATCAAATGGGTATCGAACTTCAAATATCTTGTCATTTTGGGGTTCATACTCACTAATCATCCATTCAGAATCCTCATGTTCGGTACTGATATTTTCATCATATCTTTCTTCTTTCTTCTTACTTTTTATAAAGATCTCAGCTTCCACACAATTGATTTCTTGTGAAATCTTTTCCACTAACATAGAAAAATCATATGCTAACACACGATCCACAGTGCCTAATACTTCTCGTTCAAAAGGATGAAATTTAGTGAAGTCTTGATTTTCTAGCAACTTTTGCATTTTTCTGATATCTGGGAAATCACTAGATGAAAAATGATGTTCATGTTGCAATTTATAATAAATTTGGCCCAAATTTTTAATTAATTCTCTTTTTTTTGAATTCTTACCAAACATAAAAGGCATTTGTTTTTGTAATTCACTTATAATATAAGCATGAACTTTAGCTAAACGAGTGCGCTTTATTAAATCATTAAGCTTACGCAGGGCTGCATCACATGGCAAGGACTGTAAATCTTTAAAAAGATCTTGTTCTTCATCCTCAAATAATTTCTTGTTGATATCACAACTAAATGGTTGATCCCAAAAGGAACCAATATAAACACGTGCTACTTCAGGAGTTTGTAATATCTTACCAAGCGACCACATTAGAGCACCATAAACCCTCATTAATTGTTGATGGTTGATCATATCTGCTTTATTAAGAACAATACGAATTTTATCTTCATATCCTCGTAAAGCTTCGATTGACCTGCGAAATTCATCTGAAATGTCTAATTTGTGAGCATCAAATAAAAGAATAATTCTGTCCACTCTTTCAGCAAACCATTCTAAAACACCAACAAAATCATATCCTCGATTCACATCTCCTGATAAAACACCAGGAGTGTCGATGATAGAAACATTTTGAAGTACCGGTGAAGGCACCAACGAACATTGCAATCTATTTAGTAATGCATTACCAAATTTAGATAAGGCACGAAAAGGTTTTTTAGGATCCATTACCAATGTATTTCCTGGAATTATTCTTTCTTTATCATCATACATCACAGCAATGAATCTGTCAGTTGTAGGTTCTGGTCCAATTCTCATTCCAGGAAAATCACAGTCTAATAAATATTTTATAAAAGTAGTTTTGCCTGTTGAATACTGACCCATCAACAAAATCATGGGTTTGGCATCAAAGTCAGAATCTATTAATTGTGGGGAGTGAAAGTAATGAAATTGATATAGCCGTTCCAAAGGTAAGAGATTGTTTGTATAAATGTTTTTGAGTCTCTCGCTTACACATGCTTCTTGCTTATTAGTGCTTCTGCTGAACCAGTTAAACATCTTGAATATTTATGTTTTAGTGTTTCAACAAATACAGGCAAGTGTCCAGAGATTTAACCAATTTAACTATATATTAAATAGTCTACAAATCCCTGATGGTATTTATCAGAGTTCAATAATTTGTAGGTGATGGATTAGTTAGGTTAGAAATTCAACAAATAAATAGTTTAAAGGCTTCATTCTTGGGCTTTTTTTATTAACAATTAGGGGGTGGTTTGTTTATAATGATTTCACTTAAAAATGTTTATTAAGACAAAACATATTGTTGATGTCTGCATAGTCGTCAACAAAAAATATTATTGATAATTAATTTTCGCAAACTTTATTTTTGATTTCTCCGCAAACTATAAAAAGGGTACCTATGTAGATTGGAAGTTTATGCTACTTGACGTTCGAACTATCAGACAATAGAGGGCGTTTCAATGGTTACTTTTTAGCGGACGGAGTTGTTTAAATTTTCTTCTGTATACAATTTCAGCATTATTTTATATTTATTCATAATTATTTTTACATAATAATTTACTATTGTAAAGGAGAAGAACTATAAAATCTATTAACTCTTTGTATTAATTAGTTTGTTTATATATAGCTTTCGAATTTTTTTTTGAAATGCATGCCTATTTTTAAAACGTTTTTTTTTATAATCATAATCATGCAAATAATCTCAATAAAAACAAAGCCTTGAATGTGATTAACTTGTTTGCTTTAATAGACATTTCGTAATATTTAGATTTCAAATCTGCCGCTTCTTTTATTTCCGACAGAAAAAAAACACAGTGGAATTTTCGTGCGTCCCCCCCCCCACAATATAATTTTTTATAATTTGTTTAATAACTAAATTAGTCACTTTCGTGTCAGTAAGCCTTATAATTTGTTAGGCCTGCACGCACTTGAGCGGTCTGAGAGGACTATATGTCTGATCTAACTTACTAATGATTGGTACATTATCAAAGAAAGTAATACTACCAACACTGATTTCTGGAAAGAATAAAAATCTAATTTTTGTCAAACACCTGGAACGAAATTATAAACATAAGAGAAAGAATCTGTACAATCAACTATATAAGTTCCACTGAAACTGATTTTTTTGTGTGCGCAATGTCTTCAGAAATGTTAAATTTTTCAGAATTCCTTTAGAGAAAAAGTTCTACATCACTTCAAACACAGCAACTACTAGTTTGGATGCTTTTACAACTTCCAGCTTTTAGTTGGAAATCAAGAAAAACAATGAGTGGCATCTTGACAATTGTTTTATTCTTCACTTGTCTTATACAATGTTACAAACACATAAATATAAATAGCAACAACACAACAAAATAATGATAAAATTGAACATAATGCAGTTGCTTTCGTTTGGAGCAGGATCAAGGAAGTAGTACCAGAAATTTAATTTTTCTTGTGTTTCAAGAACTGGAGGTCATATCGTATCGAGAAGAGAAAACCCTTATTAGAAATGTTGAGGAAAGTTCATCAAATTATTACCCTTTGTTAGTTTGTTTGCAAAATGCATCTAGACTCATTTTATTAGATGCTATGATAAATCAAGTCAAAGTAAGTTCATCTGACTTTTCATGTGTTCTTAAAGTACTTCTCAAAAACGCATCAAAATGTTAAAGAAATGCTTCGGCCATTGAGGTCAAGAGGGTCCAATCGTTCGGAGGCTGTTTATTTGGAGATCAAACTAGGTTAAAATTAGTTTAGACATCCACATGATGAAGTACGTCGATGAAACTAATGACCCCTCTTGTGCCTTATTATTTTTGTTAGTCTTCGTATCTTCAAAACGAGAAAATGGATTAAGGCAAAACTGTTTTTTTTTTCTTAGAGTTAGTAGGTATACCTTCTATCAAGTGGAAAACTCTGTAACTAAGGAATGGCAACGGCAAATATGATTTTCTAATAAATCCATAGCCATTCATACATATTTAAGTTGAAACAAATAATCTTTTTAGGTAAGTCTTGGTCAATTATGCATTTCATTACAAAAAATAAATTGTATGGCATTTGTCGAAAACAGTAAAGTTTGACAACAAACTGAGCGTGTCATGATATTGCAAATTAAATTTCCAGCAAAATATGTCTGCAGGCAAGAAATGAGTAAAAGTGGTTTTATTTTTACATGATTTCGGGATAAAAAGGTAGCCAATGATCACAGAAATCGTTTTATGTTATCATTAGTACAACTTTCTTGTAGAAAATTCTATCTTGATATCCTACGTTGTTTTGGATATACTAAAGAAATAAGAGTTCCAAGCTAGTCAAAAAACTTCCATATATAAATGTAAAGACTCCTAACAAGGTTCATATTCTTGTGATTACATATACAAATTAAATAACTTTGAAAGATTTTACAACCAATGTAAAGTATTACGCCGGAATCGGCACATCTACGGAAAAATTGATAGAGGTGACAACACTGGTTAGTTGTTAACTAGAAGCAGCGCTAAATCTCATTGCCATATACAGGAAACTGTAATTAAGAAGAATAATATCACAATACGTACATTAGCCGCTAGTGGTCCACGTGTTTATTTCTCGCACATAATATTAATCAAAATATGGTATAATAATGATGTTACTTCTAAAAACAACTTTATGTCTTGAACCTTCAATTTATTGATAGTATCGTAATTTTTTAAACTCTTCACTCAAGTTACGCTTGAGATATAATGAAGAGTGATAATATATAGAAACAAAATTAGTTGATAATTATATTGAGCAACCAACAGGCTTGTAAAATTATGAATTTATTATCTAATCTAGCGGAAAATCCTAACCCTACTAATTTCATTTCTTAATTTTACTAGTAACTACATCATTTTAGTAAAGACTGGAAATATGCGAGAAAAATTCAAAATATGTGCATGTACAGGATGTGCCTAAAGGACGTCACGATATTTTAAGGGGTGAAATTGCTATAAACATAAGTTTATAAGAGAACTAAATGTGAACGCAAGTCGAGTTGCCACCATGGTGGCTCAAGGTCGAGTTTTGTTTTCCATTAACCTTCTTCAAAGAGTTAAAGATGTCAAGCAGCTTTCTATCTTACTTTGTAGTTTCAAAACGTTCTCAATAAAAATTGAGGCATTAAATTTTATCTTTGGTACAACTCCAGTAAATATTGACTATTCACTTTTTCCTTCAAGCCTTTTTTCCTAAAATCTATAGGGTGTTGCTCATATTTACTTTCTTGCACCCCATGCTGAGAAGTTCTTTCACTAGTACGTTTCACTAGCAAAAATTAGAACTTTTAACTTACGACACGGTATGAAGGGTTAGAAATTGAACTTGGAAAGTATTTTTGCGCCATCGCATATAAATTGGCGAATATCAACAATTTGAGATTTTCAGAGTTCACTAAGAGATAGATTAATTACCCAAATGAGTTTATCCGGGTCAAAGACAGTTCGAGCAAACGAGCAAGTGGACAACTATTTCATTTCAATATCTCAAAACTTCTTAGTTAAAAATTTATATTTGAACCATTTACTTTAAATAAAATAGTTTTCCGGGTTTGGAAAATTAGATTCGTTTTGCATTTCGTTTATGAAAACATCCTAATTTTCCATAAACGTTCAAGTTTTTGGGGGTTTCCAAATTCTTGTGGACTCCCAGGATCTTTAGTTCTCGGGATTTCAGGTCTTTTCAGAGCTCTGAGTTCTTGTTATGTCTTAAGTAGTTGCGGACTTTTAAGGTTTTTGTAGATGTCTAGGCTTGGCTAGTCTTTGGAAGTTTCTTGTCTGTCAGGAATGGCCAGTTTGCCTCTGATAAGTATATAAGAAGCCCTCTAGGCTCCACCTGTAGGAAGAAATAATGTAGACTTAGGAAATGCCTTTTTTAGCTTTAGTGTACAAGGAAATATTAAAACCCCATCGGTATAATTCTTTAAATTAGAATTGCAGGAGCCTAAAAGTGTAGATCTGCCATTGCTTCCTTAATATTAGTTTGTATATTATCTTCGTAAGACTAACTGGCAAACAGTTTATAAAAATCTGCAAATCAAAATCTAGCAACCTTATTCTAACTGTTTCTGGTATACTTTCATTGCTTTTAATCTTTGGACCTTTGGAATCTAGAAAACTGGTGGGATAAAAAATTATGTTTAGTTTAAAACTTCACGAATAAAACAAAAGGTTATAGTACTTGATTAAAGAAGATGATTCACCAATAATCACTGATAGTCACACGCAAGAAAATCGAAAAAACGTATTCAATCAAAGAATGCTCAAATTATCCCTGCATCATCTGCTCATTTTTTTTATAAACCTTTTAGCTTCTAGCAAAGATGGCACCTATAATTGTAGTTATTCTTAAAAGCCATGACTTTTCACTCTACTTCTAGAAGATTATGCCCAAGAAACTAACTCAAACCAAAGCTGCTATGGTCCTAGATGAGTGATGACCTTCCAAAATTTGTATGTAGATTGACATAAAAACAGTACTCTTAGCTACTTGAAGTTATTGTGTTCTTATACTAGTTTACCTTAAAGAGATAAACTTTGAATCAGTTATAGTTTCTGTCTGTCTTGGTCTATGTCAGGTTAGTTTACTGCTCAAACATCACGTCTGTGGTAGATGAACTGAAAAGATCAATAGAACACTTTAATTAATTTATTAGACTTTCGGCTGAACTATTCACTTTATAAACCCAATCATCTAGGATACTACTAAAAGAAGAACCAAGTGAACTTTTCATCACTGAAATAAAAAGAAAACGCAACCCAATAACTAAATTTTGGCAAATTACCAGGCTCAGGCAATTTACCTCTAGAAATGTTCAAACATGTTTATTAGCTTATATCATAATTTTCTCCGGAACTTTTGGCTAGATAGAATACTTGCCAAATGAATAAAAACCCAATTTAAGCAAATGCAAGGATTCGTGTGATATTACATTGTTAAATACCGAATTCTTGATAATCTTAGATCCTGTCATTCTTTAAGAACAACCAGGCTTTTAGGCAAGACTTACACTGTGCATACAGATATCTGAAGAAACAGAAAAGTTGTTGGATTAGATTAACATATGGTAGCAACCACCTTTTAGATCAAGTTGAAAAATTTGTATACTTTGGAAGTATTATCGATGGCAATGGTGTAAGATGCTATTGAGACAAAAAATCTTCAACACAAATGTTGAATGTACTGATCTAGAAGACTACCAAGAATACTACATAACAACTATAAGTCTTTATGAGTGAATCGATATATGAGCATATCTTCCGTTTAGACTGGATTACCAAGAAAAAACTAATACGATGATACTAAGAACAGAACGGGTTGATACATCTGTAAAATAATTTAAGAGAATTAATATAGTTGAGCAATACATTTTGTAAACTTCCACATCAAATTGAAAGGAACTTTAAAATCGAGATTACAAAACAGTCAAAGTCGCGAAATCCCAAAGCGACATGAAAAAGAACATTACTGGAAGAAGAAATTTAGCCAGGAAGGAATTCTCTAAAATTAAGGTTAGATATATTGTTGTTACTTTAGATACAATCTGACAATACATATTAGTCAGTGTGCAAAACTAAAACCAAGACTGTAACACAAGAATTGTTAAATGATCAAACAATAAACGAAAGTGAGATGCATTCTCTTGTCCTTGATAGAGCTCTCAGCTGGTTTTGCATGATCAACGTACCTTCTACTATTTTTCGTGGAATAATGCTGTACTGTATGTATCGTTCTGTTTGCCTTCTCTATATTCTCTTTAGTGTCTAAGATAAAATTGTTCGAGAACAAAACTTACTGATTAACATTTTGTTGTAAAAATCTGGGAGCAATAATGGACTTTGGACTTGATATTTTGTCAAAATTGTCAAAGTCAATGTTTGAAGTTGATCTCTTTAAGATTGAACTCGTTTGATATTTGAAGATATGTCTTATCAGTTTATCATCTTTGCTTCTTCTACCTGAATTATATTTATAATCTAGTTCGACAAGGTAAGAAAGCCTGTTCAAAAAAATTGCTTTCTAGGAATTGATCATATTCTAAAAGAAGCTGCTACTCAAATTATACCTACAAAAGAGTTTCGAGACTTCAATACTGTTCTAGTTTCATTGAACCAGAGTTCTAATATAAAAAGGAAAAGAAAGCTTAAAGGTCACCACCAACCAGAAATTACAAATGAAACTAATTTCCGCAAAAGCACTGACTGGGTGTACCTACCATAACTCGAGCGACCTCTGATTAAAGCGGGCGTGTAAAACTATTGAAAGTAGATTCAGATGCAATTCAATGCTCTTTTCAGTAAACCAACCGTCTTATCCATACTATCAGTTTAGTGAAAGATTGAGTCAGGACTAAGACCTGACTTGTAATGTAAAAGAAGAAAAGTTATACACATTTTGAAGATTTCGAACATTTAACAACTACAGAATTTTAAAAAGTTTAAAATTCAAATGTCACTCTCTAGTTTAAGGTTTCTGATGCACTAAAGAATATACAAGATATGTCTTTTATGTTATTTCAGCCGCAGTGGTAGATGTATTTTTGGAAAACGAGCCCAAAAGTCAATCTTTATGCCTATTTACGTTCACGTTCTTTTCAAGTTGCCGCAAATACTGCTGAGATTGAGAAAGTTCATTTATCATCGAGCGTAAGCAGTCGAAAGGGAATTTTTACAGATAAATTTACTTAAGCCATTACTGTTATTTCCAAAAGAAAAGGGACAATTGAGAACAAGTTAACATATGCTTTAGGAATGGACTGATTTAATTTGATGAATGAGCCTCTTAAGGATCTACTGCTTCACGGATTTACATTAGATTAAAATGTAAAAATGTTGAACTAATGGCAATGATTACCTTTGAGTTATTTTATAACGACCGGTTTGTTATTAACTTTCCTCCTTATACAGACGAGGTGTGACACTTTGCTCTGAAAATCTGCCAAACTTCTCCCACGTCTGCTGTTTAGCAGCTTTTACAACTTGCTTCACCTTAACTCTCTGCTCTCTATACCTGTCATATGCATCTTGAGTCTTACTTCATAAATACTTTTTCCATTTTATACATTGTGCAGGAATGAGGTATGGACTTGTCATTCTTCATCTCCACAGTTCTTCACTAGTGCAGGGCTGAGACAAGCAGACATCCTGAGCTTGCCCTTAAAAAGTGTAGAGACTTTAAAAGATTCAAGCTTGGAATTTGAAATTAAATAAATTGTGATGGAGGCAATAGGACTAAAAATTAGTCTTAATAAAACAAAGAGCATGGTAATCTCCAGGGAGCGGAAGATCCATCGCATTCTAATTCATGGCGAAACACCTGAGGATGTGGATAGCAGAGGATTGAAAACTGAGGTATAAGATGAATGCAAGGATATCGGCCGCTGAAAGAATGATGCACGCAATAAGAAACAAATTCCTGAAGAAAAGAGGTCACTAAGAGTACAAATTTAGTTGTGTACTCATAATCACCTACGGCAGCGAAAGTTGGATCCTGACCGCTGAAACTGAGAGTAAGATCCAAGCTGCAGAAATGAGGTACTGGTAGCTGGAGAAACTAGAAGGGGTCGTGTGAGGAACTCTACCATTAGAGCAGCTTTCACAGTTGAACCTCTAGTGAATCGGGTAAAGGTCGCACAGCTGAGATGGTTTAGCCATGTCAATAGAATGGATCATTTCTAGCAGGCACTAGAGGCTTACAATGAGCATTTGGGGGAGAGCAATTCAGGTGGCTCAGGACAGACCGGCCTGACGGACTTTTTGCCAACCCTCTACACCTTTCGGTAGATGAGGTGTGATTATCCGTTTGACTTATATATCGCTAATAAAAGCGATAGTGAAGCTAATGTTTATATGACAGTGATATCTGAAGTTGATAAGTCGCAAAGCTATTTGACAAAGCGTAATGAGTATTATTACATATATGGCACAATAGGAACAATGCCCAAAGTTTAAGAAATTACTGAAACTTGCAAAGGCAAGCAAACAAGATTTTGGTTTCTATAGTCATAGACTTACATTCTAAGGTGCACTATTTCTGAGATACATGATGTCAGAAGTTTTTTCAGATTTGTCTTTCTTTAATAGAAGTATTCAAGTGCTTGACCGTTGTTCATTATTCTGCAAACTTTTGTATTTGGTAGGTACTTTTCTCAAAGGCAGAGACAAACGTTTTTACGGAAAACATCATGTCATTACAAAATGTCACAATATGTCGTTTTGTGATATCTGTAGTTTTAGAGCAAAATGAAATCTTCAAAAACAGCAGTTAATTTAAAATTTTTTATGTGAATATTTCTTAGTTTTGTTTTTAGCCGAAGAGTAGCCTTCGAGGTCGTATACTGATCCTCTCCAAAGCGAAGAAAACATAAAATCCCGGAAAACAAAAAATTACGGATTTACTAATCTGCTGTGCGTAACAAGTTTGATATGTAAGGCAAGCAATGATTTGTTATGGCAAAAGGGCTCTTTAAATTTAAAGACCAAGCAAAGTGGTGTACTATATTTTCACAAAATCATCTAGTATTATTGTTCAAAAACGTCTCGCAACATAGTTGTTTCGTCTTAACTAATTTTATCATTATTGTATCCAGTTAGAAGTTAAACTGTACATGCGAGAATTAATCAGTCAGTTGTCTTTGTTAAGATATTGTGAAGAAGATTAAAAATGAAGACGGAGTAACCATTACGCAAATTACTGCGTTGGTGTTCAATCGAATTGTTATATTGGAAAAATCTTGGGAAACTTCCAAATGTCTTAGGTTCCAACCGTAAACGCCTTACCATGAAGTCACATTGTTCGCAATTGGTTTGAATTTAAAATTAGCCTTTAATGTTAGTTATTATTATGTCACTGCTGGCAACAAATTGGTATCTAGAACTTATAAACAAAAAGTAGTCGTATGTGTAGTTTATGTTGGGCGTCTTCAGAAACATCCTCATCGGTGCAAAACAATTTTTTCTTTTTTTGGGAGGTCTTACTTTACTCGAATTTCAAATTTTCTTGAATTTCAAGGACACTGTCTTTTCATTGTTTCTTTTTTGATATAATAACGGTTGTCTTGATGTTGTGATCATTTTTAATTTTTTATCAAAAGGCATCAATTAAGTAATTAATTTTTGATTAATCTGTAAAAAATTTCTTCAAATAAATAGCAAGTCTTCGAGTAAATTTAGCTGCACGTAGTATTATTTCGACATTCAATTTAGCAACAATTCTGGAATGTAAAAGTTTCTTTAAACAATACATTAGTAATTAATTGCATGTTTACAAATATATGTCAAGTCACGATGATTTTTTGTTTTGATAAATAATTGTCCATCACTTTGAAGGTGTCATTAATTCCTTTTTAATTTTCTGACAAAAGGAATAAAAAAGAATTAGCACACTATAAAATCGAATTTGAAGTTTCAAGTACTTTCCACGGATGTAAAGGCAGGCAGCAAATATGTTATCTATGAAGGAAGCGTTTTGAAATTATTTTCCGTAACAACCATTCTAAAAGTTTATTGCATTTCCACATCAGCACATTGTTTAATTTTTTTAATGTATAAGCATAAGGTAAATTTAAATCGGCAACGAGGAGAAAGTAAATGAGAATTCGTTGCAGTTAATTTTTTTGTTATCAGTGGTTTTGGTATTGCATTGTTAAAAGTAAAACAAATCATTTTTAAAATTGTTAATTTATTATAAAATAACAAAGAATATTCATCTATAAAAGACGCTATAAAAATTTAACTTTGTAAAAAAATAAATACATCTACTTATCTATTATTTACTTTAAAAATTACTACTAATTACAATACACATATAACGTGAGATTCGGCGTTATTACTACTAAATCTTACACTAACTTAAACTAATATCGCAACTTTCATTTGGTTTTTTGGTTGAGCCAGTCAATAATAATTATTATTTAATATAAACAACAAGAGTATTATTCTAAACGCAACTACCTAACAGTCTACACTCACTGCGGATAGTAAAAAAATAACCATTAATTTGATTAGATATGGCAAAACCTCTAAAAAGTAGACGGCAACGGTTTTAGATTTGCAACCGAACTCATACGCCGTACTTTTAGTCCAGCTAATTTCCTTTCTATATCTTGTAAACTCTGTCCTTGGGTTTCTGGCACCCACAAGATCACAAATACTAACGATACTGCACATACAATTGCAAACATCCAAAATGTTCCATGTGGACCAATAGCGTTGAGTATATCTACGAACGTTTTAGTTACGATAAAGGTACACGTCCAGTTGAACGCAGTAGCTACAGAAGCTGCCGATCCTCGAATTCTTGCCGGGAAGATTTCTCCCAACATTAACCAAGGAATGGGGCCAAAGCCCAACGAAAAACCTAATACATATACAACAAAACTAACTAATGGTAACCAACCATATTCCGTTAATGGAACTTTAATCTCGGAAAGGTAGAAGTACGTGCCTAATGTTCCTAAGGTTATTATCATAGCCACACTAGATATGTATAAAAGTATTTTACGTCCCAGTCTATCTATAAGTACAGTAGCAATGAAAGTTGATATGAAGTTAACAGCGCCTACGATGATCGTACATACGTTCTTATCTATTGTAGAACCAGACATCTTAAAAATATCTGTAGTGTAGAATATTACGGCATTAATACCGCTCATTTGTTGAAAGAACATAAGGCCCAAAGATATCAACAGTGGTTTCAAGTTTGCCTTTTTCAACAAATCGGAAATACCATAGCTCGGACTTTGATCGGATTCCTTTTGCGATTTAGCTAAACTTCCAAATTCTTCATGTATATCAGTGTCTTTTCCACGAAGCCATTGCAAGGCATTTTGAGCTTGATCTACTTTGCCCTTTGATATGTACCATCTAGGTGTTTCGGGTATAAGGAATGCCAATATGAGGAATGGTACTGGCAACACGAAGCCCAACCAAGCAAGATTGTTCCAAGATAAATAAGTACCAGCAACGAAGCATATTAATATTCCAATGTTACCCAATGCAGTGGGCAACAATCCAAGAGTCCCGCGCACTTCAGGTTGAATTGTTTCTCCCAAATACACGGGTAATGCCAAAGAGGCGATACCGACTGAAAATCCAGCAATGCTTCTGCCAACGTACACAAACCAGACGTTGGATGCTAAAGCAATAAGAATCCATGATACCATAAAAAGTATATCTGTTACAAGTATGGTCCATTTCCGTCCGATGAACTCAATCAACTGTCCACCTACTAAGCCTCCAATCAGTGCCCCAAGAGGCATTAAACCGCCTACCCATGAAACCTGTAAATAATCGAAAGTCTCTTAGAAATCTTGTTTAATAAATTACAAAAAAAAACTAACAAATGCATAACAAGTTTAGATAAAGATCGTACCTCAATATCAGTAATGGCCAGCTGAGCTTTTAGGCTGTCGGTTGCAGGTGACGTATATGCTGATACAAATCCTACCACCATAGACACTAACGAAACGGATAACGATGTTAAAACCTGAGTACGAAGAAAATAAAAACTATTAATCACACAGAATGATCACACAAACGTTATCTTAGATATCACACCTGGGAAAGTGTACATTTTGCCTTTGGATCTGTATCTGGTATATCAAATGTAACATGTGTGTCCGCTCTCATTAAAACCTTCATCTTGTTTAAAACACTGTGCGGAATTTACTCTCAATAAAGTTATTATTACGCCAACTGTTAAAGATTTATAATTGACCACTATATTAATGTCGGACTCATCTAGCACATTTAAATCTTTAAATTGTCTGTTCTGCCTTTATATTTAACATGATGTCCCCCTCCGAAGCTTTGTTAATACGCGTGACACAATTGCTTCCAAACTTAATGAGAAGTTACGAAATATTTTGGACATCTACTTAAAGGTTGATTGAAATGTCGTAGACAATTTATTATAGGAAATTAAGTATAGGAAAACCCTCCCAGATTTTTTCAGTTAACCTTTTACGTGTTTACAGACAGACAAACTCAAATATTAATGTACGCTTTCCAACAGTGTGTAGTCATTTCAAATATAATTTTACAAGAGGACAAATTGTATTAAATGATATTTTTATTAATCGTCGAGTGTTTAACCGACAGCACTGCAGAAAATTAAAATTAAGAAAGATGTTCCAATTATTTTGATTTGCAGTAAGTTTCATTCTTTAACTAAGTTGACAAATTCATTTTTTCTTTTGTCTTTAGTTTCGTTTTTGGGTTTATTTTTTTCTGACTACATTAAAAACCATGACCTATTTAACACTAAGTTATTTTTAGATTTTATTGATATTTTGAGATTTAAAGTAACATTCTTGTGGACAAAACAAACGATGCAAATAATATTAGGTAAATCTAAACTAAGTAAGAAAATGAAATAATGTATTTGTCCAAATTGGATGCTAAAATCCAAATAAGTTTTCTGCCCTTTCATTTCTCAACTTAAATAAATATTTTTTTTCTGATCCAGATACAATCTATTGTTCTATCTATTTTCATTTAAAAACATTAAAAGCGATTTTTTCAGAAATTGTAAAAACATTGGCCTGAAAAAATCAGATTTGGTACATTTCTTATTTTTTATTTAAAAAATCACAAATGCAATTATTTAATTTCCAGTTAATTCGCTGTTTGGAGTTATATTAAAATATTACAGTTCTAAATAAAATCGAAGTTAAGAGAAGATAATTTGAAAACGTGTCGTCAACGAATATATTGCAGAATACGCTTTTAGGTTAACGGATCATTTTTACGTCAGCAAATAGATTTTAATTAAGCCTGTCAACGCCACTATCCAATTAATATATTTGTTTTTTGCATTATCACTTTCATAAACAAATATTGTTAAATTTGCGATAAATAAAAGGCCGACGTTTTAGCTTTCTGATAACAAAAAGTGGAAACTGCAATACTTATTTTCCAGCAAAGTGACGAAGGATTGAAATACGCCCACTTGTAAAATTAATAATTTGAAAACATTGAAAACAAAAGATTTCGAAATAAAGACTTACCTGAGTAAATAATTTAGGGCCCTCCACAGTTGTGCTGTTGTAAATATTAATACTGTGTGAAGAACTTCTGTTAATGGAATTCTTTGGACTTGGTTGAAATTCCTGTTTTTGGTTATTTTGCAGTGGTTCTATTTCGGGCTGTGCCACCCTTAGATTTTCTTCTAAAGTACCCATCCTTCTATTATTCTTGTGAGTAAGTGGTAGGGTCTCCAAAGAAGACAAATTTGTAGCTGTTGTGGATGCCGAGATTGTAGGACTGTCTGTTGTTGGTAACAAACGATGTTGCCCGTTCTGTAAGAGAAAACGTCAATTGGATATATTTATTCTGTTTGAGTTTGTAATTTTTGATAAGAAATAGATGACCATCACGTGAATGATTTGACCTCTTGTACTCGTTATATCCAATTTCTTAAGATTTTATTCCAAAAAGCAGTATGTCTGACCCTATGTTAACACGTGGATCGAAATGCGAGTCAATCTATCATCCTTCATGCAAGGGCAAGAATTTTTAGAAACGCATTAGATATCGTTAGACAGTTTATCACTTCTGTTTTTTCCGGATTTTGCATCAAAAAGTTGAACTTTTTCGTTAATCAAACAAAACATAAAATTAGAAAAATACGCAAGCAAATTAGACAAACTTAATAAAAATATAAATATTTTATCTTCATCTTTAGTTATTGTTATCTTCTTTTAAAGCAGATTAAGCTAGTTAAATATTAAATCAACAATAAAAATTAATGTAAATAAGACATCGAGGTTTTTAAGCGTACTAGCGTAAAGATTTTTAAAAATCTTTCAGATTCTTGCCTCGTTGCGCCTCTTATCATATTTATATGCAACCTAACAATAAATCACGTTTCATAGTTAGAAAAAAATAACTAATGCTTTGATATCA
Organism: Ignelater luminosus; assembly: GCA_011009095.1. Taxonomy (NCBI): domain Eukaryota; kingdom Metazoa; phylum Arthropoda; class Insecta; order Coleoptera; family Elateridae; genus Ignelater; species Ignelater luminosus. The sequence continues at coordinate 535,361 of VTPC01090244.1, read as the reverse complement.
TTTGTTACACATAAAATAAATAAAAAAGAACCAATAAAGATGAAGGTCACTGAAACTATGTTTAAACAATATGATATCTATTCGTTAAAAATTTTATCTTCAACAATAGAAAAATCCCGGACCAAAATTGTTTAAAAATTTATTATGTCACTAATACATATTTCATTTATGGCCTATTGATAATCAACAGAGAAATAGTAAATACAACGTCATTGCCCATAAAACTGTAATAATAAAATCGAAAAGAATAGGCAATACAACTTTATTCGTTTTGAAGTTAATAAAACCAATTCATTCTTACGTGGAAATTTCTGAAACTCTTTATTCATCTAAAATTTCTGTTTTTTGATTTTTCGTAATTTCGTGTTTTAAAAACACGGAACGATTATTAATTCCTATAATGAACTTACAAGTTAATTTAGCAAGTCATTTACAAGTTATTAAAAAAGGCCCCGTAGGGTTTACGTTGATGACTTACTCATTTAGTGCAATTATTACCTTGCTCTTTTACGTAAATCAATGTTTCTCATAAACCTTTACGTTTTAATTACAATCGGAAAACTGAAGACACCCTTCATTAAACAAAATTTCAAATTATAACAAATTAATTAAATAAAATGGTTTGGTTTTTTATGGATAAAAAGTTTGTGATATACAGGGTTAATCATCTTACAAGATTAAGTCTGTTGAGTGCTCAAAACTGATTTTGATCCAATTTGCAAAACACAATATTGCTATTGGGATAGTAGTTTTAGTGATTATGATTCAAAAATTCAGTTTTCCATATAATAAATAACCATTTTATTTATAATTTTTAAAAAAGGTTTCATTAAGATTAGCATTTTGAGCAGTTGATAGATAGGCTTCGCGTTTAAGTGTAATCCTTCCATAAGTATATCTCTAAATATGGTATTTAAATAATCTTGAACATGTCTGTGGAGCACCATCTAACTGACACCAAAGCTCCTGGCGAATATTTAACGATACATCCTCAAGTAGTTCTGCAAACCATTTTGTAGAAAATTTTAAAATGTACTTTTTGCAAACGTCAAACCGCGTCAAAAATAAAAATTGACGAAAGAAAAAGACAAAGTGGAATTTCTCAGGTATCTATATTTATAGTTTTAATTTTTATTATCGAGTTTTCGCTTTAGAAATAAGTAAGTTGGGTTGCATCCAATATTTAAAAATACAGCGATCATCTTGTTAACTAACCCTGTATACTATACATCTCATTAGAAAGTGTCGCCAGGCCAATTTAGGGAGGGCATTAACTAAATATTCTTAGATCAAAACAAAATAATAATAAAAAACAACCACGATATATTTTTAAAGCAAGATTTTTCCATTTCCTTCAGAATGTGTTAATAATAAATAATTAAAAGCACCTCCACAAGGTTTCTTCCAGCGACACTTCAACGTTGTTAATTGTGCTACGATAAACAGTAATTACAATTTGACATTGATATTTTACTAAAATTATTTACTCTTGATCAGTGGCGTGGCAATAGGCCCCGCAGTAATAGGGGTAACGAATTTGAGAGCCCACTGACCCACAAAATTGATTAATTATTTAATTATTAAAAACATAAAAACAATATAAAGGAATTATATCGAAGTAACGCTACTACACTCGATGTATAATAATTTAATTATGAAATACCCTATATGAGTGAGTAGTGAAAGATAATTTTATTGAAATCGTACGATAGGTACTGAAAATCAAATTTAGGTCAAATACTGGGAGTCCTACAATTTCCATTATCAAAAAGTAAAAGTCGACATATGTAAGTTTATCACGATCATGAATTTACCAACGTGTAAACAATAAAAGGAGTATATTTTTACTTTTATTTTTTTATAATTATAAATATCAGCTCATTTAACGCAAAGTTTTAATTATCGATTAAAATAATTGCTAATTAGTAACAGGTATGCTAATCTAAATATACTTCGATATGATAAACATGTGCAATTGTTTCTACAGTGTTTAATTGCTGTTTTGAATAATTAACTTGAACGTACATATATACTATGCATTAAGGTTTTAAGGTATTAAGGCATTTACTTCTATTTACAGAATATCCTGTATACGCATAAATCTGTGTCACATGTTTAAAGCCGGTGCATTCATAATCACAAAATAAAAATACTCTCGTACGCCAACTTATGATGTACAATTACTACGTGTGGTTATAGCGGTACACCAGTAATAACTCGAAATGATAGACATTTATAATGAATTTTGATTAGTACAACAATTTTTGCTTTACGCTTATTTATTCTATATAATTGTATGAAGTTTGCATAGAAGTCAAGTTCACGAATTTTAGTTTTCAAAGAAATCTTAACACATACAAACAATATCTTCACAAAATAAGTGTTATTAATTGGCATTAATTCCTCTTTTAAATAAAACATTATAAATAATTAATTCCACGTGATTTAGGACCAGACAGACACGCCACTGCTGTTGATTTATCAAGACAACTTTTTACTGTACAGACTTCGTAAGAATTAAACTCCGCCGCTGAATTATGAAGGCATTTGCTACGTACATAGTACATACATAGCTTGTTTTACAACTGGTTTCTGTAGATAACCATTCCAGTATATCTATACGTATTAATTATTGAGGAAAACAAAAAAAAAGAAATTCTAATTTCTCATTAATTAGAAGAACTTTATCTTTTCATCCTGTATATAACAATATAAAACAATCGCTATTATACAAGGCATTTTCAAAATATCTTAACATTAATTATATACAGGGTGAATTTATAAAGTGGAATTTTTTAATTTTCTATTAATTATTAATATCAAAACGAACATTCTTCAAAAACATCTTTTGTCTTAACCTTCTTAAATTAATTACCTAAACAATTCTTTTTTTTTAATTTTTCATTATTATCTTTATCTTTTAATAGATATCTAGGAATGAGGAAGTTTAATTAAGACACATTTTGCTTAAGTAATTAATTAGTATCAAAGAATAATGGGCGCGCCGTTATAAAATCTATGATTTATTTATAGATTAACAAGCGTATTTTAATTTTCAAAAATATACAGATAACTATGTATACCAACAATTTCTAAAGTATCCCTACTATCGATACTGCATTTACGTTAAATATCAATCTGGTCGATAACTCGTCGAGGTTAGAAATAGAATATTCTAGAATGTCCAGCACTTGGTGCAATATTTGTCAGTCAACAAAATATTTTTGTTTTTTATACGAATAGGTTATGTTCTGTTATCACACGTGGTAAAGATGTAGGATCATTCAACCGAGTTTCAATTAAAATAAGAATACCCATCGACCCACAGCAGTTACACCATGCTAAATGCTGTTGGATGAATTAAGTGGGTGTGAGCGCGAAGGACAAAATTCGAATTTGTTTTTTGCAAACTTGCGCAGTTGTTACTATTTCCTTATTTTAATTAAGCGGTAAACCTTAATTTATTTGCAGTTATTTGAATTTTTAACCTTGCCCTTTATTAGTTTAATTTGCTTATTAAAAAAAAACAAAAAAACATATTTGATGTAAATGAAAAATATTTTTATATTTTCTGTTAAAAAAATAAACTCACCCATGACTTCATATTTGAAAATTTATCCCAAATAGGCGTTAGTGTCATCCAATTATTTCTTTTTTGTTGATTTTCATCCATCACTATCATAAAGCGATCTTCCAATTGCGAAATGTCACTTTTGTAATTATGCATTGCGATTTGCTGCTATCTACTTAAGTACATCAAATTTTTACTGCCCGTTTGCCGGAGGTAAGAGCGCCGGTAGAACGACTTGTTCAACGAAGTAAAAACTGATTGGCGGCGTACAATACATGGAACATATATACCTACCTGCATATTAGAGATTGTGGCGGGGAGGGGAGGAGATGTAGTGTTGTCTTAACAAAGTCAAAAGGGCGCAATTATATGACTATGTTAATTCTAGATAAGAAAATAATAATCCTCATAAAAACCCCGTTAGGAATCGCCTGGAAAGCTTTATGTCCTTCTTGCATTAAATTACAAAATAAAAAATGAAATTAACAAAAGTTTGAAAAAGTAAATAATGTAAACTAAACTTTCCCGTGCGGTTGCTGTTTTAGATTATAATTTGCTATTTTTAAGTCTGTGCGTCAAAGTTAACAACCCTATAAAGAATTACATACTTAATCGAATAAATGCATTTAGTCAGTCGCGTGCTAATAGGCACGTACTTATTTTTATAACTTCTTGTATTTAAATGAAACAGATGCTAGAGGGTGTGTACTTAGCAGTATTTATTGTATTATATCTCTTTTAGAAAAAAAAAATCTAATTTAAATCAAAGACTTGCAAGTTAACGTGCTTCCTCTTTGGGTATAATTAGAAAATACCAAGAATGGCCTATAAACTTGCTTTAAGAAATACATGAATTGAGCAAAGAAAAAAATGTCATGGAAATTTCCACAGGAGAAAGAGACAGAGAGGGGCGCTAGCAAGTTGTATGTATTATGCCTTGCTTGTAACGCAAGTGCTGAGCGTCGTTGAAATATTTCCCAAGCAAAATATACAGACGATGTATACTGAACCAGTAATCAAAAATAAATTGATTTTGATTTGAAAGTAGATGAAAATCGATTCTGCAACGGAATATTATAACAAAAGATTATAAATGTTAATAGTAAGTACTTCGGAAGAACTTCAGGGTAACTTCTTGCTTCCTATACATTTTAAATTTATTGGATTTTTTTAACGGCAAAAAATTTAAAAAGCGAGACGACCTTGCTGGTTATTATTAGAAGGCAAATGTCAATACAAACAGATATTTGATATAAAACCAATTCCACTTTGAAACCGTTTTACCTAAGTGCCCTGTATCATTATGATTGTTCATAAGTTATTGTCATTACAATAGTAATAATAAGAAGCAATAATAAAGCTAAATATAAAACAGCAATTTAATGATGTTTATGAACTTTTAGTGGGTTGTGGTGATGATGCAATTTTAAAAGAGACAACGTAAGGAAGTTCGGTGGATATGTCGTAGAGAGGTAAACAGAGGTGTGTTGCGCGACCGACCAATAGAAACATAGTTCGAAGGGGGCCCGTCTGTCGACGTCATAAGACCTTGGCACTTGCAAGTCGAAAGTCCCGTGACTGCGGTTAAATTAATTTGCTAGATACAAATAAATTGGTACTCATAAAGTAATTTGCGTCACTATATAGACTGTTTTTGTGGACATTGTCCACCTACCCGCACCACTTCTTAGAAAAAAAGATGTAATTGAGATAAAAATAATCACTATGACAATTAGACGCCAGTTTGATATCTTTTAATCGACATTATAAGACTCTTGGAATCCCGCCATTTCGCGCGCGAGGTCCGCTTGACAACGTGATATCGATCATGTATACTACGTCACGACACACCTTCGCACAGACCCCCTTGTTTATATTTTTTTCAGAACCGCACTACTTTTAAAGTTTGCAATATAATATAAAAAAAATTCAAAGATCGATTTTGCACGAGTCTACAATTGCGGTATAATCCTTCAAATATGTTTCATCATATCCTGTCATTGTTTCAAAATTCCAATGCTTAACTAAACTGATATATTTTTATCGCTTATTTATTTAATTATAGCACAGACACACCTCCAGTTACGATTGTTGCAATTTTTAAATTTTGCTTTTATTTACAAATTTTTTGCTGATTAAAGAGAAAGTAATGTGAGAATTTACAGTTCAGTTGATTCTATAAAATCTATCAAATTCTTATTTTTGCAGACTCAAATAGTTCAAAAGTAAGCGTTGAGTAATTTGCTCTACATCTAGAAATTATAAGAAATGTTCATCGATCAAATTTGTTACACCCGATTTATCATACAAATATCACTAATTCATTCCGATAATATCGGTTTGTGTTTGTTCAAGAAGGGACTTTGAAATATGACCAAATTTGATGATTTATCAAATTATCATCTCTATCATTTTTCTATGAATAGCTTAATGAAAAATGCAACGTAAGGATTAAATGTTTATTTTTTTTATCAGAGGTTTTGCTATAAAATATTTAAGACTGACGTCATAAATAATGAGATTAGTACATAGATAAATAACACAAAAACATTAATATCAAAAACAGTACCAAAGTGTCCTAATTCATCGTAAATACAAATTCTACTATGTATCTAGGAGAATACAAAATGCTAAAACCAAAAGCAATGACCAACACCAAGGCACTCGATACTAAGACTTACCAAAAATAAACTCGAAACTAAAAAATCTGGTGGGCGTATATAACTGAATGTAAAATTAGAAAACTTTAAAAAATTACCTAACAAATAAAAAAGTTTGTACACATTAGATGTTTTTGCAGTCAACTATCAAATTTATGTCTTAAGCGTTGATACCAGAAACTGACATTATGACAACCAAGATCAATATTCGTAGTGGTTTTATTCTTACCAAGCATTACTAACACTGAATATTCTAATTGTTCAAGAAATTAATAAAACTCTTCCATTCTCTTATATACAGGATGTTTAAAATGATCTGTCGTTGCATATCAAAAATTGTTACCACGAAAAGTTGTACTGAACTATTATTTCTACATTTTAAAACTATCTTCAACTACACAAAGTGTTCCATTAAAAGCATTATGTACAGATTTTTAATCGTTTAAAGAAAACATCATACAGCCATCACTTTTTTTGCTTTACAGGGTGAATTTAAAACTTCAACTTTCATTGTTATTTTGATTTCTAGGACTTTTCTAAAAAACAAATTGCTTTTGACGAAAACACATTCTGAGCCATAACTCACAGAAAGCAGACCAAGTGATTAATTTGCAAATGAACATTGAAATTAGGTACAGATGGAAATTTATGGTTGAATATCCACTACGGTTCGAGATAAGCCATGCATAATAAGAATAACAAACAAAGCTGCAATGATGGTTTTCAAAGAATAAACATCAAAGCTTTGTTTTGTGAAGGTGAAACACTAAAAGTTTATTTTATTTATATCAGAGCCAGTCAAGAAGTTTGAAGAAACTTTACTATAAACAATTGAAAAACATCAAAACGGTTAGGCTTAGTACTGTATTTCTCGTTATGCTCTAATTTTGTTTTAGGGAATATTTCTGATATTCTAAAACTCGAAAATTATAGATGACGGGAAAATCTTAAACATGTTGTAACGATCCTACATAAATCCATGGAAACTGTTTTCATTATTTCGACAGGTAGAATTACAGCAGTACTTTCTAGAAGATTTAGCCAATTCTTGCTTTTAACAGAAAAACAAAGAAGATGGCAAAAGTTTGTTTTCAATATGGCTTGGAAAATTTGGACAGTACTGTGCAAACCCCGATAATAATAAAGATACCCTATGAATACATCAAAAATGGTACACACTGTACACAATAGTTTTACGATCTACATTCATTGAGCTGTTTATGCATTATGAAGCTCAGATATCTTTTTTGTGCTATAGACGATTAATGAAACCACAACAGAAAACACATTACCTAAAATGGTCAATATTAGTTCCAAATAAGAATCTTTAGTTTTGCAAAACTAGTAATATCTTTGTGTAAATGTACATTATATAACACACACTGCCCAGGAAAACCTAACTCACATATCGTTGGCAATTTTGCTTTATCTTCTTTCTATCTCTTTTTGACTGAAGAGACTTACAGTCTATAACCACCACTGATACTCCCTAGCATAAATATTAAAATGTCAATGTTAAGTAACGTCTAGAAAATTGAGTTTTCGATTTTTCTAGATATATCTGAAAAACAAAATTATATATTCAAATTCTGACTTTTAAATTTAATAAACGCTGTAATTCTTCAATCAAGTGATATCACCACGTTGAGAAAGTTACCTAGAATTACAGTTTGTTTTTCTCGATTAACTAAATCTGAATCGTAAATAATTCCTAAGCTTGTTGTTTATCAATTGTTGATTTGAGATTCAACTGACTAGTACCATCCTCTTTATCAGTGGATTTCCGTAAGATTTGCTATTTATTGGTATAAAACTAACTGCAGACTTTGATACCTTAAAGATTTCTTGCGACTGAACGTATTTAAAATTATTATTTCTTGTGCTCCCAACTAGTGGCTAGTGCCCCTGTGCCCCCTTACTGATTTCGCCAGTCATGACTAGCAGTATGGGACTTCTTCCGAATAAAAAATTGGTTTGACGCTATAATAACTTTTATTACACAAATTTGGTGATTCACTACAGGAAGATGTACCGATACATAATAATGATAATGAACAAGCAAGTTTTTACTACAGTGGAAATTGTTATTAACATTATTACGTTCTTAATTATTTATGACGAATTGAAAACAGTTTGTGGGGTCACTTTTTTCTTTCACAAAAGCAATGAATGAATTATGATTATTAACGAGACGCTTACGTAAAAATTGCTGGTGGCTATTAAAACGTACTATTGTTAGGTAATATCAAAATGGGATTTACCAAAATACAAGTTTTAAGAGTACAGTCTTGATCCGTTTAGAAAATGACTTGCAAATAAATGAAAGATGAGCAAGAGTTATACAATCTAACAATAATTATTTGACGATAGAAGGTTGGAAAACGTAAAACAAAATTTTGGGCTTTTTGTAATTTTTGGATTTTTATATAAAAACTCTAATTTTATAAAACGTCTGTGGATTTCCGGTTTGATAAAAAATGGGTGTTTACTAAAATTGGCAAAGGTAAATCATTCATAACTTAAAGTAGTCTTTCAAACAAAATTATAAATTAAAAATTTAATTTTTGAAGAATCTTTTTTTCACAAAATTGTTTTGCTCAGGTAAATAGGAATTCCAGAATTTATTACTTTAATACTATACATGGAAATGTTTGATTAATCAGTTATTACCACATAAAAAAATAATTTCAACTTTGTTGCTATAGTAACAACAAATACAAGGTTTATCACTTATAAAACAATAAACTGCAATTCTCTTAATAATACTTTTAAAAGATACAGCTATAACATTTTGTTTTTAAACATCCTATATAATATGTATACTCGTCTTCAAATATCACAAATTTATGGTAATTGATAACTTTCACTCGTCGTTAAATGCTGCGTGCTATAAGGGATATGAAAATATTCACTTTATAATAATTTTCATGTAAGGTAAACTTGTTATTATATTACACAATTTATGTATAATATTTCTGAAAGTCACAATTTTAAAGAAAGCTAACTAGGGATGTCATTCACAAAATATATTTCGGGGAATTCTAAAATTAAATCCATGAATAACCTTCCCGGATTCAAGTGGAATCTACGCATACATCTCCACTTACAAATTACAATTAATTGCAATGCATTGCAAATTTTATTTTTGAAAATTTGTGCTTATTTATGCAAATAGAAAATATGGAAATCTAATTTTTTATAGAAAATCTGATGCAAGAATCCAAGATTTTACCTGATAGATAACTGCGTGTATTATGCAATATTAAAATATTTTTCGTAATTATAAACAAAATCGAAATAATTTAAATGTCAAGATACGAACCGTTATAGAAAAGAAACGAGAGGGGAAAATTTGAAGTAATTCATTTTTAAAATAAACATAAAAGCTTGAATAAATACTTGGTATTACTATTGATTAAATACAAAAAAAGTTGTGACTTATCGCAAGTCTATGAGAATGATATAGAGAAATAAAATTTTGGGTCGAAAACCTCATCAAACACCTAATGTTCGTGCCCACAGAATTTTCAAATTCACATCTATTTGTTTTTCATTTCTGCTTTATTTGTATTAATCTTTTCAAACTCTATTTTATACTGCAAATACAGGGTGTAACAGATAAAGGTATCTCAAGTGAAAAGATAATATTTTTACAATTTTTAAATTTAGCAAAAATCCTAATACTTCATATTCAATCAGCACAAAGATTTTTGCTGCTATAAATTTGGAATTCAAAGCGGTTTTATTCAGTGCCTTTGAACTAGGTTGGCCAAAAAGCATTGACATCACAATCGGAAAGTCAGATTGGTAAAGTTCTCTATTTCTGAACTCAAATACATCGTTGGAAAATGTTAAGGCTGTAAATTGCATTTCGTGCTTAATTCATGCTCCTACAAAAACTAAATCAATATCAAATGTAAACAAAATATTTACGATGAGTTCCTAACGCAACTGGCATTTGGTCTTCAGGTGGGAAAGACTCTTAAGGTGTTTTGGGGAATTTTCTTTTATTCTTCCAACTTTACCTTTGGATAGACTAGTTGACCTTTGTTTGAAAAATAGTCAGAATTAACTGTTTCGAAACATAAATATCAACATCTTCTACAGTAAATTCGATGATATGAGCATGTGCGAAAAGTTGGCTGAAGAAGCGCTCTAGCACAGTCGTTACAAATTTTTCTTATCTACTTCAATTCCTTTTTTAACTACTCTTAGCTCTTTAAAATTGTTTTGTTTTGGGTTTCAGGCAAAATAAATGGCAAGGAATAAGAAAAATTCAAATATGTCGTCTATTAATCAAACAATTTCGTCCAAAAGAACTCTTTCTTCTTTAGATTTCATTTCAATTATTCAAACTCCAGGCTCGGAAATTATAAGAAATACAGAGTCGGTTAAATTAGACCAAAAGCTGCATATTTGCTCTAATAATAATAATAATAATAATAATAATAATAATAATGATATTCTTAAAAAAATTCACTTTGACTTCATTTGTTTTCAAAAGAAATCCCAAAAAAGGAATTTTTCTATTTTTGCTTTTCGACCATGTAACTTCCTTATTACGAATTTCTAAAATCGGGAAAAACTTTCTTGTTCTATCTATGACTTACCAAAACTCTTACTTTTACAGAA